>JASANF010008534.1:0-43917 GCA_030248245.1 Trissonchulus sp. WLG1_4
ATTAGTAGGGTTTTGTTTGAATAATCTTAATATGTTGGCTTTAAACTCGTGAAACGACCACCTTCAAAGTTCATGGGTCTCTTCAGTTAAATGAAACTCATTTAATGTTCAATTAACAAAGCACTACTAATCAATCATGTTATTGTTGGCTAACTGAACGGACAATCGGCTGTCGGTATGCATCGAGAACACTTCAGCCATGTTTTTTGCCAATACTACTTTAAGTATTAATTTGTTTTTATTTATTGTATTTTTATTTATTTATTGTTTTTTCTAATTTCAGCTTCACACTGGACACGGAGTTTCGCGTGGAGCAGGAGGCAGAGATTGTGCCCGGCTCCCGATTCCGCTGCCGCCTAGACACCCTGGCGTTTCCCAACACTTTCCCACGGGCCGAGATCCTGGGAGCTCAGGAGTCGTTTCGCAAGGAGTGGGACTGCCAGGCGGCTGATCTCAAAACTCACACTTTGGGCATTCCTGTAAGCCATACTGTCGGCTATCTGATAGCGAAAAAATAACCGACCGTTCTGCTTTGAGTCGTTCCTGAGTTATTATCTTTTCTACTTTCTGGTCTAAAAAATTATATAGTTTAGTAAGGTAATTATTATATTCTATTCTGCTGTGCTATTGTAATCATGGTGCTGCTCTAGCATATTTAGTGGGGTCATTTTCTGGTTAATGATTAAGTGACTAAAAAATGGCTGGAGATTCCCTTTAATATTAGACGGCATAAAAAGGGTCCGGATGCGTAACCGCATGTTGCTGCAAAGGAATGTGCTCAAATTTTTTGTGAAATATTGCTGAAAGGACATTTTTTTAAAAGAACTGCACGGGAGATTGAATACATAAGAGTCAACCTTCAATGCACACCATACTTTTACGCCAAGCAGAGTTCTTCTCAATTCAAAATAATGCGTGCAAATTTGATCTGTTTGTTACGTATGTATGTAATAGCCGTCCAAAAAAGCACCTAAAACAGAATTACAGCCTTAAAAGCCCGGTTCATACTTGTCCCGAATCACATAATATGGACAGAGACAATCGCGCAGCTGCAGCAAAAAATCAATCAAAAGGTTACGCTTTTTTTGCTTGCGCACTAAAGTCTGACCAAAAATTGCTGAACCCTGAGTGAGACATAACAGGTGGCGTGATTTTTTATGACTAATCGCTCTCGCTGTGCCCTTGATGCTTGCAATTTCGTGCTTTTCCTAATGAAATCGCGTGTTTCCCTTTGTCTCCGGGTTCAGCAATATTTTGGTCCGGCTTCAATGTACCGTGTGGTTTTCTTGAAACTGCTTCAGCACATGGCAAGTTTGATGAACAGAACAAAATGTCTGATCATTTATTGTTTCAGCACTCCAACAACGACTGGTATCGCCCCCTCCGGTTCCAGTTCAGTGTTTCACTAATTCAACCCCCCCTGAGACTCGGTGCGCCGACGGGCCCAGGCGGACAGCTATGCCCCTCTCCAATACTATCCCATACTCGACGACAGCAAAGCCAGCATTGTTTTTGATGTATGTTGGACAACGCTACAAAGTTTTTTTGTGATGGATTAAGGGGATTAGATTGGGAGAGGTGCTGTGTTGTCAGATTAAGGGGGTTAAACTATGTAGACTTTATATTTATACTGGTCGAGATTGTATGAAATAGTTTTAAGTTGACTTTATATTAGTCAACATTAGACTAAATATTTTACACAAAATAATGTACTAAATGTTACACAAAAATATACACATTTTCTTCAGATTGATTTCGACAAAAAGTGTGGCTCGGACAAAGTGTGTGAAGTGGACATGATTTTGGACTGCTCATTTCCGGGTCTTGTGCAGCTCAGGTAGCCTGCTTTTCTGACAAGTTTTACACAAGTCTTGTGTAAAATTTGTGTAAACTGAAATCTCTGTGTATGTATATTGTATGAGTTGTTTCATTAACTTTCAGCTTTGTGCATGGTCTATTCAGGCGACAAAATTGGGTTAAAAATAATCATTGAACCATTATGGTGTTACAGCTTATTTTTTAGAAATTTGGGAAATAGAAATGAATCGAATCTAAAAGCTGCCAAAATCAGTTTCATAAGAATTGCAAAATAATGTGGTGTACTAAAGTCTGACCAAAAAGTGCTGGAGCTTGGGACAAAAAGTAGCGCGTGATTTCATTACGAAAAGAACGAAGTCCAAGCATCAAGTACAGCGAGTAGTCACAAAAATCACGCCACCTGTTTTGTCTCAGGGTTCAGCAATTTCTGGTCAGACTTTAGATCACTGAGATCTGAATATTTTTGGTGTCCGTAAAAGCCGATCAACTTTTGCATGTCTATTTCTATGCTGTTGGCAAAATCAAACTACCACACGATGACGATTACCACTACTTAGTAATCTTATGCTTAGTAATTTGTTCTAAGACGTTCCCTTTAGGCATGTTTAACACGATCACACGAAAGTAAACACCGTTTAATCCGTTTAATCCAGCTGAGTTTTTTATTTCAGTACCGGTGCGTATCAGAAGGAAGCCGGCACGGACTCCTACATCGACATGCAGTTTTCGGTGTCGAGCATTGGCGAGCGGGCGTTTGCGGCCAGTCTGTTTGTGTTCTACAACCACCACGAACTGGAGGCGCCCATATTCCCCGGAGATACTGTAGGAATATTTTTTTATTGAGGCTTTTTTTTACGTGGTTGGTTATTATAATTTTTTTCACGGATTGCCCCAGGCATTGATTCCCTCTGCGAGTTTCGTTTAGTCAGCCTGTCCTCGGGTTATTATAAAAGTTTTTTTGATTAATAGGCAGTTTGTTTTTGTATATATTATTATTATTATATTTAATTTTTTGTTTAGTTATTTGGAATATTTTGTTTGCTTGATTTAGTCAAAAAATTTACGCTTCTTTTAGTCCAACGTTAATATCTTCAATGGCTTATTGGCTTTCTGTTAGTTTTCAAACTTAGGAATCTTTTTTTATAATTTTTTTTTGAAGCAGTTATGTAACGAAACTGTCACTGATGTGTATAAGAGTGTAAAATAATTTTTTGATACTGTACGACTTATAGAATGAAATAGACTGAATAATGTGACAGTATTATTTTCTAGTACTGCTAATAAACAATTAAATAAATAAATATGGTCTATTATACTTATTTCAGGTGGGCTATTTGTTCAAAGACCAGCTAGTGGAGCCAGGAGTGTTTCGCGTGGAATTGGGCAACCCGTTGGAGCCGCGACAGGATGTAAGACAAAGTTACTTTGTGGCCGGGTGGGTAGGGCGTTGGGCTACTAATCCGATGGTCGACAGTTCAATTCCCACTCACTCGGTAACGAGGCCTGATCGATCAAAATTACCATAAAGTTTACAAAAATTTAACAGAAGTACCATTAGTTAACAAACGTACGATTTTTACCAATTTTTTGTCCAATTTTTAGTGACCTTCCCCTCCTGACCTCAGATTTTTTCGGGGGTTTGGGGGGGGGCTGGTCCCCTATCTCCCCTTCTGCATTTATGCTCGGTTTGCGTAATCATTTTGAGCAAAGGTAGCAACCAAGGTCACAATAATTATTGCTAACTAAACTTTATAAGTTGAAAGACATTTTTTAAATAATTAGTATGAATCAATCAATGATCAGTGAGCGCCCGACATAGAATGACCCGACTGTGCTTTTTTCAGCCACTCCGCCCTATTCTGCGATTTTCTCTGATTCGCGGTCAAGCTGTCAGCTTTTCCAGTGCGCTGAAATTTCATGCTGTGGTTAATACGTAAGTCAATATTAATCAATTTAGCATTTTTTATCAATTGAACTCAATGCTATCTGTGCCTTATTTTAAATTAACGGTTTTGAAGGTATCAGCTATAGCTTAGTTGGCATTTCAGTGATTTTTAATGATAATAATATTATTTATGATTGAATTTTATTGCGTTTATATAATATGAATAGATTTTGATTTTGTGAGTTTTAAATTTGAATCCAAGTTTTTGCCATCTATAGTTTGTCAGGTTTATGTGACCAATTTCTCATTGTGTAAAGAACTTGTAAATAGAACCAATTTTACACACAATAAATTTAAAAAACTTATTGCCTTGTATAAAAATTTTAAGCTGCTTGTATTAATCAAGAGAACGTTCAATTCCTGTTATGTTTTTTTTAAATAATTCTTAGTGGTAGGTAGACTATTAGTGTAAATGTAATTTTATAGTCCAAAGTTTTAAATTGTCTTTTAATCTTTTGTCTAACTTGGTGTGGTGTTTTAGAACGAGTTCAGAGACAGTGATTGATGAGCAAAATGAATGTTCAGCCAAAGTCAGCGTAATCAAACGGGCCAATTTGGCAATCACTGGGTAGGTTAAATTATATATTATAGCTTGTATTATATTACTTAATTATTGGATATAATAAATAATATTTGGTTTTATATGTTAGTGGAACTTTTTGTCCTGTATTTTGTCATAATAATTGTTATTATTCTTGTTCATCTTCCCTGTTTGTCATTCCGGTGTAATAAAATAAAAGTGAGAATGTTTTTTGTTAGTCTATAAATAAATCACAGTTTGCTTAACGGTAAAATGACAATTTCCCACTATTTCGAAGCTATTTTGTCGCACTGTAAATTCATTACAATCCTGATGCTGATGATTTATCCCAGTGGATTTTTTTTTATTCTTATTTTTCAGCGAGTCTAAACCCAGAACGGTGTTGTATGGTGGCGAAATCAAGGGCGCTAGTGCGATGAAATTTGAAGAGGACATTGGACCACCCTTTCAGCATGTTTACACTGTAAGACCATTTTGAGGAAGTTTTTGAACTTAGCCACTTTACAACCTGTCCCACTGTCTTGCAAAACTTTATTTGAATTGTGTGGTCTGGTGGTCAAACGTCAAGACATCAGTCAAAAGCCCGGTTCATACTTGTCCTTGTCCTTATCGTTTTGTCCTTAGCAATTTCAAGAACTTTACTTTGCCAAATAAGCCAAGTTTTGGCAGGAAGATTAAATCAAGGGTACGTCCAGACCGTATGCAAAAAAATAGCCGAATTGCTTCTTCACAGCAGGTGACAGACATTTATCCTTGTTTTTGTCCCTGTGTTCTTAAGGACAAGTATACACCGGGCTTAGCAGTGCTAAACTGTTTGATTGGTAACTACAAGTGTTGGAAAATTTTTCGAAAAAAACCGCTGCCTTTTCAGAGTCCAGCGTCTAGGAGAACTTGAAATTTCGTAGATGTAAAAAACTTCGTTTTTAAGGCCATGGTCTTGAAGAAAAATTGCTTTAAATACAAAGGCCGATTATTCAGTTACATAATTTTTTTAAATTTCTGAACAAATTTTGGGGCGATAACAATTTTTTACAATTTAATAAAAACGTGTACTCTATTCTATGGCCGTTTTTTTCATACAAATATCAAATCAAATCAACAAATCTTATCAACATGAACAGTATATGAATCAATGTTTTATTTTATTATTTATTTATTTAAAAATATTTTTTATAACTTTTTTAAGCATTAGTTTTTTTGCACCTGATTTTAGGTGGAAAATACTGGCGAATGGGGTGTGAGCAATGTGACCGTGACCATCCAGTGGCCAATGGAAACACAGAGTCCCTTTCGTCACGGAAAATATCTGCTCTACTTGATGGAAGTGCCCGTCTATGTGGTTCTGGAACCGGGACAATCTGTGGGTCTACCATATTATCTTCTTTTCCGTTAAATTTGACATTCACATATTTTACCGTTAAAAGATTACATTAGATTTTTTTAGTCCAACTTAATGGATTAAAATTAGAGTGACTTAAAGTGGGTGATCACTGATCAGAGAAGAAAACGATAACGAAAATGTCTAAGCTTACGCCTGAAGCTTAGTTTAAGGGTCACATAAACTCGTACCTGAAAATTGCAACCCACTTTCTCAGCCACCCAAACCAACCTTTTGCATTAAAGTACCATTTCTAACCTTTTGCATTTTTTACCGGGGGTTGCGGGGGGGGCCCACTTTTCGGTGCCTCCCCCACTTTTCGTCGCCCCCCACTCCCACTTTTAAAACCCAAAAAAATGCCAGAAATACAGTTTTATTTTAAGCAACTCTATGTCAGAATAAAAAGTAGTAGATAGATAAAGAGCCGATACGAAAGTATCGATTATAGTTTTAACTCGAACTTAGTAATATTTGTTTTTTTAGACTTTAACCAGCCGCCTTTGCTCAATTCCGTACGGAGTCCAAGCTAATCCTGAAGATGTTTTGGTAAAAAATTGTTTTTTTTAATTTTAGCGTTAGTAAGACTTTTAAAAAAGTTTACAATGTAAATGCACAGCTGTTGAGGAGATCTAGATAGCAAAAAAAATCTGACTGTTGACCTAGAAATCGGTTATCGAAGGGCGCATTAATATTCGACGGGTAAAAACTAACTGGGGAATAAAGCAACGTCTATTGGGTTGGTTTGTCTCTATTTCGGTTCAATGGGGACGCTGACTTAAGTTTTGGTCTGGGGTATTTTTACAGTTTGCTTTTTTGCTTTCATTTTTTCTTGTCTGTTTTATTTAGTTTTGAGAAGTTGTTTACTAACTTATTTTTTCAATTTCAGCCCAATCCAGTCAATAGTATATCAGCTACTGCCCGCTTTAAAGTATGTTTCGATATCTGTCTGCATAGATAGTGATTTTAGTGTAGATGGATATAAATACTTTCAAGGTAAAAAAAGTAACGAGTCACAGATGTCTGACTAATTTGGAGATAGGTCAGAATAATTATTGTGAGATGACTAATGAATTATAATATTCTAAGGGACTGTTCACAAATTCGGATTAACTAGATTAGATTAACTGAATTAAGTACAATAACTCGACATAGAATTTTAGTTTCCAAGAATTTGCAAGTTTATACTTTTGACACAGAGGAGCAACTGTGTCAATGAAAACTAACCTGAATTATATTCAGTAATACCAACCAAAAAGAAACTTGAATTCTTTTATTTCGTATATTGCACAATTTTGGAGTAGTATATAATAATTTGCCAGATGTGTATCAACTTTTTAACGGAAATAATTGCTGCAACTTTAGCAATTTTAATTGCAATTGTTCGCCATTTTGTGCAATTTTTGAGCAATTCAGTTCATATTTCAGCGTGAGTCGAGATCTCCCACTTCCAGTCGCAAAGACCGCGATCTTTCCAAACGGCAGGTGGCGGAGTATCGCCGGGTCGAGCCCAAGGTTGTGTCTGAAAATGGAGAAAATCTGAAAGTTGTTAATCTGGTAATTATTTTAATTCTTAATCCAGTTAGTATTTTGAAAAAGTGATCAGAATTCAGTCATTTTTGCTCATTGAGGGACGCAGGGAACAGAAAATTAGTTTTTTTGTGAATGGGAGATACCTAGTAAGGGTAAAAGCCATTCAATATTTTTTGTTTTTGAAGGGGAGGGGGGCAGGGAACAAAAAACAAGCGGGTTTTGCTTTGAAAGTGACATAGTAAAGGTGACAGATTCAGAAGTCAGATTGTCTGAAAGTCTGAATAAGCTCTGTTTTTAATGAAAATCTGCCTATTTGCGTATTCTGTGTAGTAGTTTATTTGTCCTCAATTATTACGTGATTACCACTGCTAAAAAAAGTTACATAATATTGCCCTTCAAGGCTGACTTTGTGGACTATGCGAGCTAGAGGTGTGGACGCCGTGTTAAATAGCACAAAAAATTATCCCGACCAACAACTACTGTTTTTTGTGCACTGGTTTACGGACAATAATATTGTGCTTACGGACAATTAATGCTTCCATATGCGGACAAACGTGTGAACCAGGCTTAAGTTCTTTTTTTCTAGGATTGTGTCTACGGCACGGCCAAGTGTTTCAACATCACCTGTGTGATCCCGTTCATTGGGCGTCAGATCAATGCTCAGATTAGGATAGCGGCTGTGCTGTGGAACTCCACACTTACCGAGGTACTGAACCTGTTCACAGCTGATGCCATAAATGGTCAAGAAGTTGCATTGAATCTCAAATAAGTTGAACTTGTTGAAGAAGTTGCCAGCAGAAGTTGCATTGAGTCTCAAATAAGTTAAACTGTAGTTCAGAAATGACTGATTTTGCTGAAACAAGTTTCATTCGGAGACTGTCGGCTTACTAGCTTCATTACAAGATTATGTTACTTAGAGTTTAATCTTAAGCTTAAGCGTGGTTCTTCTTATGTAGCGTAAATGTGGTTGTTAATAGTTAGTGTTTGAGACTTTGAAAAATCTTTAGCTTAGCCTTCTTATTATTGTGGGTGAGAACTTATTTTGAAATATTTCAAGGTAGAGTTTACTGGATTACATTTTTTATTTTTTTAATTAACATTAATTAACATTAATTCAACACTACGTATGGCGAAAATACCAAAGTGAAACTTGGTAATGTTATCCGGAACACGCATACATTCAGTTATATTAAACTAAACAATGTTAAATCTAATCCTTTTAGTCTCTTTTTAATGATTGCAGGATTACCCCGACGTCTCGTATGTGCGTATTTCCTCGCACGCTTCGCTGCATATCGCAGAGCAAGGCATCGATCAAACTAGCGAAGATGATGACAGTGCCAGGGTGAGCATACTGTGGGCTGGGGAAGAGGGGGAATCTGATTGGTTGGCCTGACATTAGCACTGAATTGTGATTGGCTATAGCAAGAGTACGTACAGGGTGTAGTAATAGAGGGTTATCACTGTTTTTTGATTGGCTATGTAACAGGCAAGTTTAACTTTACTATTACTATAATATAATTAACTTAATTGCTACTAATTGATTAGTAGCAATTATTTAGGGAATTGCAATAATTAATTGCACTAGTAGCAATCAAGCGTTGGTGTTGCAGCTATAGCAAGAGTACGGGTTGTAGTAATAGAGGGTTGTCACTGCATGATGTTGATTGGCTATAGCAAGAGTACTGAGAGCAGCACTGCATGATTGGCTGTAGCAAGAGTAGTGGTATATGTGTTTTAGGCGGAGACGCGAGCGCAGCCGGACCTGCCGAAAATCCAGGAGAAGCTGGAGGTGCCCATCTGGGTGATCATCGTGGCCGTCTGCGCAGGCATATTCATCCTCGTGCTCATCATACTGCTCTGTTGGTGGGTAAGTATCACCATCGCATTGGATTAACTGGATTAGATTAGTTAGACTAGATGATTGGATTTGGATTTGATTGACTGGATTAGATTTGATTGACTGGATTAGATTTGATTGACTGGATTAGATTTGATTGACTGGATTAGATTTGATCGACTGGATTAGATTTGATTGACTGGATTAGATTTATTAGATTAGTTTGATTAGATTACCTGATTAACGGGATTAGATTGACTGGATTCGATTAGCTAGATTACAATAACTGATTAACTGGATTAGATTGACTGGTTTCGATTAGCTAGATTTGAATAACTGATTAACTGGATTAAATTAGTCGGATTCGTTTAATTAGATTAGCTGGATTACATGAATTGCTTAACTGGATCAGATTAAATAGATGTAATTAAATTTATTAACTAACTTATCTTTTAAAAGCATGACACTCCGCCCTCCCCCAATATTTTGAGCTGACAAATAATTATTTTTTATGTAAATAAATCTGTTTCAGTGCGGATTCTTCAAACGCAAAAAACACGATCAACAACAGCAATTGTACAAAGCGGAGCTGACACACTTGGACGAGTATCAGGAGTACGAGACATGACCCACAAGGGGGCATTGTGACCCTGGTTAGGCTTTATTTAATTATTTTCATGTGTATCAAGAGTACATAATAGGATCCATCCAGCACATCCTGTTATGTACTCTTGTGTTTATTTTGTGGGGGGATGAATTTTGAGTTTAGTAGGGTTTAGGCTGAGGGATTTAATAGTGAAACTACGCTCTAGGTAATAGTCGATTTGAAATTATTATGAAAAATTATGAATTAATATAAATAAAATTATTATAAAATTATTATAATTATTATTATGAAAAATTTGAAATTTGATTCGAAATTTGAAAAAGTTTTGACCAGAGCTTAGATTTTTTTGTCTGGGAAATTAGAACTTCTCTAAAATGTGCCCGAAAACCCTGCTAAATCTGATTTGGTCTAATAATTGTCCGTTAATGTTAATGTTTCAAAATGCTAGGGTTTCTTTGTAATCTCATTTTGTGCTGCTATTGCTTTATTTTGTCCGTTTTGCGGTCGAAATTTTTGTACTATAGTCTGACTTCTGAAGAAGTTAAATAGCTTTGAGGCCCATTTCTATAATCAAATTTGATTAATTATTAAATTTAAATCTAATACGCTGAATCAAATTTTGTAGAAACTGAGTTAAAGCCACCCTAACGATATCGATAACAGATCAAGAGACATAATTAATTTTGCAATGAAATTATGTTGAAAATCTTGCAAAACGTAATATGTAAAAATTATGATAGTTTAGTAAAACCACCTTTGTGAAATCCACCCTTAGTTTTGCATGACCAGCGAACAATATTCTAACAATAACGCGTTGTCTGTGTATTTGTGTTTGTTAGGCAATCTTCGTGCACTTGACTTGTCAAAATGGTACTGTATCAATGTTTTGCGCTCATATCCTATTTTATGCTGCATTGTTGTCTTTTTTATTATTGTATATTCCATTTTTTATTGTTCTCTTGTGACATTATTAAGAACCGATTCTTTTGGTGGTCACAGGCCGTTTTGTTAATTTCCAAACTATTGAGTTAAAAAATTTTCTTTTTTATGATTGCTTATTTTGGGAAATCTGTTTTTTGTATCGTCATATTTTATGGATGGATTTCGTTCTGTGGAAAATTTCAAGCCATGTTTAAAAAAACAGTTTCATTGTGACAGTCAATTTTTTAAAATACGTAGGTGTGTAGCAGATTCCGTCACAATCTTTTTTGTCTAAAGTTTGAATAAAAAATAGCTGAACTGTGAGATAAAACAGGTGGCGCGATTTTTGCGACTACTCGATGTATTCTCGCCGCTATTAGTTCTTTTCATAATGAAATCTGAAATCTCGTGTTTATTTTTGTCTCAGGGTCCATCAATTTTAGACTTTAGAATCTATAGAATTTATTCTTGAATCGAAATCTAGAAGCCAAGCCTTCCAGGGGTGATGAAATCCAACTCCCAAGAGTCATAAAATCCGTAAGCTTTGTGAATTTGTTCAATGTTAACCCTGGTGTGAATATCACTTTTGTGTAATTCCTTGTTACGTTACACTTTGTTACATTGCCTCAGGCTAACTAAATACCATTATTGTCCATGGGTCTTATGCAAAAAGCGGATTTAACTGATAAGATTTAAATGTATTTTAAATCAAAATTCAATTTTTATTATGTTTAATTTTTTCAAATAATTATACAGCACAAGATGTAAAGTAATCAGCGGAAATTTAGCAGTTTAGCGTTTGCTGGAAATATCTTTGAGTGTGCGAACTTTTAAACCTGACAATGAATATAAATCTTATCCGCTAAAGGCTAAATCCACTGTTGGATGAGACGTAAGTCATTTGTAATTATTTGTTTCCGATACTGATTGGTTCGTTCTGTAAAAGTATAATATCTAATTAAAGTCGACATGCGGCTACGCTCATTGGTTCATACGTGTAAATCTTGAGGCGGGGCTTGTCCGGCCATGTTTTGGGCCCCTCCCTCCCCCTGATCGACTAAAAATACACTAATTTTTACAAAAATTTTGCAAATTTTTCGCAAAAAATGACATTTTTACTAAATTTTGCCCAAATTTTCTGGACGCTCCACCCCGGCCCCTGTATTTTAAGTCCCCCCAATCCCACCTCATTTATGTAGGAATTGGTTATTGGTTCAGTTTAGATGGTAGTTTCGCGAAAGCAGTCAATATTGCCTTTTGAAAATTGGGAATAACGTTCTTCAGTCTGCAGCCCTGTTACGTACATGAACCGAACCTATCTGTAACAGTTGTGCCATTATTTCCATTGCTGTTTTGCTTTATTGTTAAATTGTTGACAATTGTGAGTAATATAGTACTGTTTTTTCTGATTTTTCATGGTGAATTGAGACTAATTTAATGTTTTTTGTAATTTTTCTATGTTTGAGTTTTTGAGATGACTTATCTTTCACTTATTTAGAAATATTGTGCCATTTTTTTAATCTCCAACTTAAATTTTATTTTTGGTATTATTCCTGGAATAATATATGTGTCCACATTTTGCGTATCATTGTGTCAGAAGCTTACCCTAACCTGTTTAATAGATTAATACTTTAGCATTATGCTATAAATAGGCTTAATTTATTGAATATGCAATAATGTTACAGTGTCTGTGTACAGGTGAATTTGGTTGAGTCAGGTTGGATTTATTTATATGACAAAAAACCATCATAGAAAACCCGTGTTTGTTCTGAAACAATTTCTAAAAAACAAAGTCGAGGGTTAAAGAAGTTAAAAAACAAGGAGCGTCTCATTCTTTTCTTTACCCCTTCAAAAATGTTATACTTTATTTCGAATGGTTGTGTCCTTATATCTGACTTGTGTGTTTGTGTGTGTAAATAAAGTTATCTTTTTTTACAAATTATAGTAATATTTGAGATTATATTGTTTAGTTTCGTTATATACATTCTGACTATATTCATTTTTAAAATTCCTTTCTATTTGTATTATTGTAAACTGTATTGTTAAAGTATAAAGGTCTTAATTTCATAAAGTTTAGCAAGCAATTTCAGATGATACGGTTTAGTTAAGCTCGGTTCATACTTGTCCTTAAGAATATAGGGACAGGGACAAGGACAAATTTGGGACAGCTGCTGTGTAAAATTTACTTCATTGTTTCTGCAAATTTTTGGCATGACAACAAGAATTTACTTAAACTTACTACATGCGAAAAACTAGCAGAAACGATTGCATCAATTTTCCACACCAGCTATCCCAAATTTGTCCTTGTCCCTGTCCCTATGTTCTTAAGGACAAGTATGAACCGGGCTTTATTCTGCAAAGTTTCATAAACTGTCGTCAATCTTATATTGTAATTAATAGTTAGATATTGTATTATCTTGAGTTACTGAAGTTAATCTAAAACAGTTAATATGAAAAGACCTTAAGAAGGGTCGATTCATAAGCCTTTAATTTAACTTGCGAAATTACCAAAACATTAGAATATTGCAGTTTTTGTGTTACTATTGTGGTTATTTTCACTTGTTATCATTTCCCGTGACACATTATCATTGTAACCCCGTTCCGTTATTTCGAGTTCAATGTTGGTTTACTGTAGACTGCTAGCCCGTGTTTTATGGTATGCCTGATGATGCATACTCACTTGTTCTTTTGTCCGTAAAGACCAATTCACACGAGGGCGCATTTTGCTCCATGGCGCACGAGCGGGCGAGCGGGCGCATTCTGTAATTAGATTGTTTAAACACGCACACTGCCTGCTACATTGTGTGAAATAATATAGGTAAAATGCGCCCTCGTGTGAATTTGCCATTTGCAAAGTAGTCAATATGCTCAAGTCTGTTTTTGATTTTGCTGATTCGAATTGAAATTTTTGGTTTAACTATATTGGATTTAGCTTAATAATGTTGCATTTGAGACTGGGGCATTGTGTATCTTATTGTCGTACATAGGCATGTCACAGAAGGCAATATTGGCACTAAATTACAAATTTTACTATTGTTGGGTCGATTCATACTCACAGGTTAACTGTGTCTGTGCTAAACTGTGTCTCAGCTAAACTGTTAACTGTGTCCGTTTAGCCGGCAAAGTCACAAAGTTAACACTCTGATAATAATGTACACTATCAGCTTGTGGTAGATTATTCGTCATTTTGTTGGGTTGACGGACATACAGCTGTAAGTAAAAATAGCACCTTACAATTGTAATTGAAGTGATTTCTTGATGAAGTAATGTACATCACAAATTATTCATCACAAATCACTATATTTTGCAGCCGCAATTATTGCAAAACTTGCTGTTGCTTTCATCGCCGTAATCAAATATTACTGTAGCGGATTAGATTAATTTGTTAGCTAACAGATCTGCTCAGATCTTAGCGTACCTAATATCGACTCGCGATGTTGCAATAGAAAAATCCACATACGCTAACTTATTTAAACCTAGCAAATAACTTAAGGGGGTAATGTCGTTTTCGTGGTTTTTGACATTTCAGTGTAATTTTTGCGCCCACAGAACTCAAGCTAAAAACGGACTACGGCTTCGAAACTTTAACCACATTATCTTTAGGAAAATATCCCCACCCGTTTTTTCCTTTTCTAAAAATAGTTTGTAGAGTCGGTGTTATGGGCTTTTGAAAATTTTAGAGAAAAGTCAAATTACGTGATTTTTGCACGAAAATGTCATTTTCTCAACGTAGAAACGACTTATCAACTATATCAAAAAAACGGGTGGGGATATTATGTCAGTGCATAACTGCAAAAAGTTTAGTTGTTGTTGGCTGATCTTAAGTTTCATAACTGTGGCGCAAAAATTAGTCAAAAAAACCGCTGATGGGGTGTATTCAAATGATAGCAGCAGTAAAATTGCAAAAGATAATCTGCTTTTAAATATAGTTTTTTAAAGCTAGAAGGTGTAAAAAATGTAAAAAAGACCGCTCTAGTTTTTGTTGAGGTTAAGTGCAGTTATGGTAGTTTAAAAAACACCTAAAAACGCAATTACCCCCTTAAGCTGTTATTGTAAGTTTTAATCTAATGCGCTAAATCTGTTTTTGTGTAATTTTTTTTTTGGATACTTGAGGAATAAGTAGAGTCATGCAGTGTTACGAAATCATTATTGTGTTGTTAAATGTTACCATGCCTGAATACAATGGTGTACAGTTTTGCTAGAGTAAAATATTGAATATATGCTGAATTGTTTTGTAATTTTTTTACACTGGTGCCGTCAAACTGCATTAATCACGTGCGTAGAACTGTGACGTGCCTTAGACTTGCGTTTGCGTTAGATATGCTTTGTCAGGAATCAATTTGGTACCTCAAGGGTGGATTTCACAAGGGTGGTTTTACTAAACCATGGTTTTAAGTACGTTTTTTATATGATTTGCACATAGTTTCATTACGAAATATCACCTGATTCGGTACGAATTTCGTAAATTTCTTAAACCATGGTTTCTGGGTGTCTGTTTTGTTGAAATTCTAGCGGAGCTAAAACCATGGTTTAAGAAAATTTACGAAATTCGTTAACAAATCAGGTGATATTTCGTAATTAAATTATGTGCGAATCATATAAAAACGTACCTAAGACCTTGGTTTAGTAAAACCACCAATAAAAGAGTAAAACCACAAATAAAGAGTTAAGGCTCGACTCATACTTACAGCCGTATGTCCGTATAGTCGGCACTAAATCGTCACGCCACTAATAGTGTTAATAAGATCAGATTGTGTCGTGATTTTTTCGTACCTTACCGGATGAACGGACATACGGCTGTATGAATCGAGCCTTTTTCAGCACTAAGGTTTTGCTGAAATTATTTAATTAGGTAATATATTGTTGGTTGAACTGACAAAATGTAACAAACTGATATTCTTAGCGTATATACTAAGGTGAAGCATAATAGGCCCTGTACCCCCTTTAGGTAAGGTAGGTACTCAAAACTATTAATGGTAGGTCAGTATTGGCCCAGTAGCTCAAACAATAGAGTGCTAGTCTGCAGATTCAGAGATATGCTGTTCGATTTCTACCTGGGTCACTCCGATTCTCTAGAATACAGTGAAAAATTACTCCTTTCTTGACACTAATGCAACAACACTGGAGCGATAAAACCAACTACATCTAACTATAAAGACTAAAGTTAACATTTGCAGTCACAATTCAAGTTTGAGTCGCCACTACAACTTGCCTCAAAGTTTGCATTATATCGCTGTATATGCTAACTGCAGCTGCTGCTGTTAACAGACGTCACATTATTGATTTGACTGCAAAGTTTGCTATAAGTTGCTGGAATAACGTTTCTAGGAATTGCATTTGCACTTTTTCTTGGAATCGCACGAATTGTAGTTGCATTTTTGTGCAAATATGACAGGAAAGGACAAAATTTTGGCCTTTTGTCCTAACCCAGTGGCCATTGGTCTTATGCCCGAACATTACGCTAATCATTGTCATTATTGTTTGGTCAAACGAACCAAGGATGAATTGAAACGCTGCACTGGTAGGTTTCGTTAATCGTTGGTTCATAACTGTAGGTTCCGGGCGATTTATATTCTTAAGCTCGGTTATACTTGTCCTTAAGGACACAGGGAGAGGGACAGGGACAAACTGTGATCCGCTGTTGTCAAAAGTTGACACAAGCGTTTCGGCTATTTTTTTTGCATACAATCTGTAGCTGCAAGTAACCCCAACTTTATCTATGTGAAAACTTAGCTTATTTGACCAGGCAGTTTTCTTGAAATCGCTTAAGGACAAAACGACAGGGGAAAGGACAAGGACGAGTATGAACCGAGCCTTACGGTCGATTTATACTTACAGCCGTATGTTGTCAGTAGGCCGTTCAAGGCGTTCAGCCGGCAGAATTTACGTAATCATGCCACCCATTTTTCGTGTATAAGATCGGATTGTGACGTAATTATTTCGTAATTTTGTCGGCTGAACGAACACACGGCAGTGAGTATGAATTGACGCTTTCCCTTTGTTTACTAAAATTTTAATCTAAAGTCTGACTAGAAATTGCTTAACACTGATATAAAACACGTAGCCTGATTTTGTGACTACTCGCTGTACTTCTGATGCTTGCAATTTTCGTATCGCGTGTTTCTTTTTGTCTCAGGGTCCAGCAATTTTTGGTCATTCTTTGTCATAACCATTACCATATATCACCATCTGTTCTGTTTTCAGGCTGCTACTTTGCGCGCTACTGCTCGGGGAAATGTCAAAAGGAGGACTGGCAATCGCTTCACAAATTGGAGTGCAAGCAAGTGAAACAAAGCCAGTACTTCCAAGAGACAGAGACGGCCATCCAACAAGCTGTCAACGGACAAACAAATGCCGCACTTGCCCTTTTGACCTTTCACGTTTATGTGCTGGCTAAACATGACTTGCTCAAGGGACTCACTGGTAATGACCAGGGGGTGACTGGGTCGATTCATACTTGGCCTTAAGGACACAGGGACAGGGACAAGGACGAATTTCGGTCAGCTGCTAGGAGAAATTGACAAATACGTTTGAGCTAATTATTTGTATACGGTCTAGAAGTGACGTCAACTGTCGTCATGTAAAAAATTCCGCTTATATATTTGGACAGGTTATGCGGTTTTTCTGAAATCGCTAGGCACAAAGCCAAGGACGAGTATGAACCGGGCTTTTGGACCGATTTTTGTATATATACTTACAGCCGTATGACCGTTTATCCGAGCAATTTTACCACAGCTGAAAAGTTTGAATAGGTAGCTGCTTTGCCAGGGGTGGACGCGGATCTAAATTTTCGACCCGCGACCCAACCTTACCCACGCACGCGTTGATGCTCGTGAGTAACCCACGACCCAACCCGCGCCGTAAAAGTCGACCCCCGACCCACTTTGACCCACCTTTTTGTGATAACAAACCGACTGATTGGTTGTTTTTAACTGATGCCCAAGACTAATTCCTACATCAACAGTGTACAACTTTGCGTTGTTCACATTTGTACATTAACCGAAAGGCACTTATGCAGACCCTTAATTCTCTAAAATTGGATTCATAAGTGGTGATTTTTCCGGTTTCGTGGGTCAAAAAAATTTAAGCGACCCGCGCAGTCTGATGTGGGTAACCGCGGGTTGACCCACGGCTCAAATTTTCCGACTCAACCCAACCCACTCCGCGGGTACCCACGACCCATGTCCACCCCTGTACTTTGCTCGTATGCCCGTAGCACAGCCGTCAAGTCTCGATTGTGGGTTTATACAATACAACCATATGTCCGTTAGTCAGCAAAATTACGTAAAAATGCCACTTAATTTTAAATTAATTCCTGGTACAGGCACCTTCACCGGACGCACCTACAACGATTTGATGTCGCACGAAATCGACATTCGCAAGAGTCCCTCGAAAATGACCCTGTTCAGGGGAACCAATCAGCTGATTCTTGGAGATCTCAGGGAAAGCACTGGTTAGAGATGATTTATGCTGTTTGTTTATTAAAATTTGCGATTATTGTCCCTTTTTAAGTTATTTCATTTCTATACGTAAAAAAGTCGTAATGGCTTTAGTACACGTCACGAGGGTAGTATTAGCACAGGTACATGCATATAGTTTAAAATGCAGTAAACTGATCAGATTAAAAATTTGCCATTAAAGATTACACCCGCCTTAACTTTTATAGTTTTCACGTTTAATTTACTCTCAACTACATTTATGTAGTTCTTAGGTATATCCGTTGATACAATTCAAGATAAATTCATATTTCACACTTGGAGCCGTATGTCCGTTCATCCAGCGAAATTACGAAACAATCACACCATCAGCTGAAACATGAGTGCAGACAAATACAGTCTTGTTTCAGACAAAGCACTGGACATGAAGAAATCTCAGGAAATGTTCGATCATTTCTGCAAAGTGGCTATCAACAGCCATTCACTCTACGAGTGGGATCAGGACGGGAATTGTGAGCAGATCGCGTTGGCTCTATCCCTCGATATATCAGCCTACGACCATTCCTGTCGACCCAATGCGGATCTCTATACCAGGGGTCGATCCACCTACGTTATCCCGGTCGAAACGGACACGGATGTGTTGAATAGCAAAACTACTTTTATACCCTATGTCAATTTAATGGCACCCAGATGGGCTAGACAGCGGTTTTTGAAGAATAACTATTTTTTTGACTGTCAATGTGTCAGGTGTGTCGCGAAGGATGATGATTTTCTGACGTCGGTCAAGTGCGAAAATTGTAAGGCTGCCGTCAATTTGGAGGAAAAATCAGCCGTCAAATCAACAACGGATGATCCTGATTTCACGGTCACGTGTTCAGCGTGTGGGGAGAAGCTGCGCTCTGATTGGCTGGATGAAGCTTTGACGGTAATGACGACGTTACGCCAAAATCTAGGCGCCGGCTGCCCCACGGATGAAAGCGGAAAAGAAGCCGAAAAAATGGCTCATGTTCAAGAACAAATGGCCAACCTGAGTCTGAAAAAACAGCTGGAATATTTGGTGAAGCTGAAAACGCAGGCAGAAATCACTCTACCGTCGTGTAATGTTTACTACAGTCTACTTATGGCTAAAATGGCGCAGTTCAAAGGGAAACATAGGGCCGAATGTGCTCTGAAATATTACACTAGCGTTCGGCTAACTTATCCGAAACATTACGGACGTACGCTCCTCACAGAGGGAATGTGGGCTGTAAATATTCTGTACGAAGCTGAGGAAAAAACTGTTCAGAAAAAAGTCTTACATGAAATCAAAGATGCAGTGGACTCTTATTTTATATTGGGCGGATGTCCATTTTTGGATAGGATTTATTATATAAGGGATAGAGTTTAGAATCGGGGATATTGCCTGATTGATTTTCCCGTGTACCGAAGAGCGGACGTTTTAGAATGATCGTTTGGATTTGCTGGTAACCTTAACTTATATTTAAAAATGAGTACACTTGTTGAGAAAAAACAAAAGATAAAAACTTTTTTCGTGTGATGTTATGCATCTAAAAAAAACTTATTTATTTATTATCTATTTTCATATTTTCATCAGTAAACTTATTTAATTTATTATCTATTTTCATATTTTCATCAGTCATTTTTTATATCATCAACGATGGAGGCTATATCAAGGTCGGCTTTATAAACCCTATTATATAGTCTCTGTTATAATTGATTCGGTTTCGTTTTTAATTTGTTATCATTGTTCTGCTGGTTGAAGTTTTTTTATGAATTTGTTTGGAATTGCAACTGTTGTCTCAATAAATTGTTTGCTTTGGTGATCTGTATTCTGTAGCTAATTTCGCGCCCATTGCTGTACCGGATTGGGCTCGATGCATTCTTACAATTGTATGTGCGTATAGTCGGCAAAATTACGAAATAGTCAGGGCACTCATAGTGCAGTCGATTATATTGTGGTGTGATTATTTCATAATTATGCCGGCTGAACGGCTGTAAGTATGAATGAATCGAGCCTTAAGGGGGGCTACCTAGGTCAAAAATCGAAGTTCTCCAATTTTGCTTATTTTCACATATGTTACTCCCGCAAGGTACCCCAACCTCAGATAAGAACAGTTAAGCTTGAAGGTGCACTTTTGGCTCGGTGCCTTTGTCAGTGTATTTACATAGGCAAAAGCACGCAAAAAAGCCTAAAAGTAGCCCTTAGTTGAACAGTTCTAACACAAACCACATCAAGCCAATCAGGCTGAAACTTGGCATAGTAGTAGCTTACATGTATGCGCAAAATCGTATGATCCGGATTTTCGATATGTATTTTCAATTCTAAAATCGAGGGCGAAATGTGAAAAAATGGCCGTTTTGTGGGCCCGCCAAATTTGAGTGATTTTACATTTGGCGTCACTACTCAGGACATGGGCAAAAATTTAAAAAAATGGATCATAGAGGTTGAAATATGGCATTAGGCTATCGAATCATGTAAAAATCAGCTTCGTCAGTATTAAAAAAATTTCGAGTAAAGGAACGCTTTGTGAACACAAAAAACTTTTTTTTGCGCCTATGATTTGCACGTAAAATTGAATTTTTGGGCGCCCCTAGTAAAAAATTGGCAAAAGCATTGGTTCCAGTTTGCTACATCTGCGACGCGTCTTCCCTGGGGCTAAATTGTGTGCAAATTTGAAGCGAATCGGAGAACCTAAAATTTCACTTATACAGGTAGCCCCCCCCCCCCCCTTAAACGAACTAGTCGACTCATTGGAATTATAGGTGATTATTTTGAACTATGGAATGAAAATTCGACTAAATGAATTCAAAATATTATAATTAAATTGCTATAGTGTAAAAAGACTCCAGTCGTGTAGTCCAAAGACGAAACCATTAAAAAGTCCATTCTGTTGAGATCAAGGAATAAAATTTCAAAGCATGAATTTTTAAATAACCATATTTAGCCGGTCTGAAAACGGAAAGGCTCTCAGTACAGGGCTGGGCACGGTTACAAAATCACTATCCGTGTACACGGCTAGTTTCGAAGGCTAATAACCGCGTCTACACGCTAAACTAGCGGTTACTGCTATTATATGTACACGCGAATTATCCGTGTAACCGTTTAAATGCTAAGTACCCATGTAACCGTTTACATGGATATATACTAACCGTATAACCGGTTACACGGATACCCGTTAGTAACCGTGTAAACGGTTACACGGTTATATACTAAACGGTTACACGGTCAGTATTAATGCATTTGTATATCTTGAATAGGTATAGCTGGCACACACATGTGTATATGAAGTAACTCATGCGGCAAATAACTTGCTCACGGTTGAAGGCTAATTTGCATAAAGCCAGCAGCTCAAACGAGCATTTTTTAACGGGTACATTAAGTCGGAAAACGGATAGTGTAACCGGTTACACTATTCATTTAGATTAACCGGTTACACTATCCGTTTAGAGTAAACGGATACACTGTCCTAACGTGTACACGCTGTAACCGCTAAGTAACCGCGGATAGTAACCCCTAGCAGTGTACACGCTTAGCGTGTACACGGTTACACGGGTGTACACGGTTCATTCATACCGTGTAACCGTACCCAGCCCATTCAGTACAGTAAGCGACGTTTCTTGCTTTACTTTAACAATTTAATTAGTTCCATAGGTATGTTTGTACATACTACATACATACATACTACCAAGAGTGCATAATAAGAAGAGTATGACACTGGGCCAATTCCTGGCAGGGGTCGGAATTACAACCTGCGACCATTAACTCCAAAAACAGGCCACGAATTGGACCATAGTACCACCCCCACAAACTGGACCCCGGTCCAAAACGTGGCAGGGGTACCCCCCCCCCCCCACAAACCTGACCCCGGTCCAAAACGTGGGGGGTACCCCCCCCACAAATCAGACCCTAGTGGTCAAAACGTGGGGGGTACCCCCCCCACAAATTGGACCCCGGTCCAAATCTTGGGGGGGGGGTACCCCCCCCACAAATTGGACCCCGGTCCAAATATTGGGGGGGGGGGGTACCCCCCCACATTTTGGACCCCGGTCTGAAAATGGACCCTAGTGCCAAATCACCAAAATTTTGCTCCAAATGCAGTTTTCGGCCAATCTGTGCCCTGTTGGGGCTACTCAGCCTCAACTTTTGGCTTGTGGGGTGTGCCGACCCCTGAAAGGCCGGGTACAACCCATTGTATTCGTTTTTCTGAATACTTTTGTTGATTATTTGAAACAACAAGGGTCCCCCCTTGTGAACTTGAAAAAATTTTGGTAATGGATTGGTTTGAAAACTTTTTTCTATGGGTGATTTAGGTCCCAAATTGCGGATCCGACAAGCGTTTTAGTTTGTGCCCGTCTGGACTTCCATACTGCCTCACTTAGGGGGTTAAAATGGGCAAATTTTTCAACAATGCGGATTCTTTGTTTTCTGGGGTAATTTTACCTCCTGAACACGAATTTGAGCTCTATTATTGTGTGTACGGCTCGTAAAAACCTGTGCGACCGCCTCCCCTCCAGAGACCTAAGGGGTCCATTTTTTTAATTCGAGATTTTGACGTCCCCAGGGGTAATTTGGGCATTTTGGGCATTTCGAAAATACATTTAAAAAATTTTTTTTAAAGTTTTAAAAAAATTTAAAATTTTAAAAATTTGACTTTTTTTCAGATTTTTTCCTGGAATTGTAATTGTGTGGTTGTATTGTCTTAAATAAGTTTTAAAATCTTCAAATTGGTACAAATCAAAAAATCTTAAGAAAAGTAAAAATTTTAAAATTTTTTAAATTGCGTGATTTTGATGTTTTAGGGTTATTTCGGCATTCCGGAAAGCAAATATTAGCATTCCAGGAAAAATCTGAAAAAAAGTCAAATTTTTAAAATTTTAAATTTTTTTAAAAATTTTAAAAAAAATTTTAAATGTATTTTCGAAATGCCCAAAATGCCCAAATTACCCCTGGGGACGTCAAAATCTCGAATTAAAAAAATGGACCCCTTAGGTCTCTGGAGGGGAGGCGGTCGCACAGGTTTTTACGAGCCGTACACACAATAATAGAGCTCAAATTCGTGTTCAGGAGGTAAAATTACCCCAGAAAACAAAGAATCCGCATTGTTGAAAAATTTGCCCATTTTAACCCCCTAAGTGAGGCAGTATGGAAGTCCAGACGGGCACAAACTAAAACGCTTGTCGGATCCGCAATTTGGGACCTAAATCACCCATAGAAAAAAGTTTTCAAACCAATCCATTACCAAAATTTTTTCAAGTTCACAAGGGGGAACCCTTGTTGTTTCAAATAATCAACAAAAGTATTCAGAAAAACGAATACAATGGGTTGTACCCGGCCTTTCAGGGGTCGGCACACCCCACAAGCCAAAAGTTGAGGCTGAGTAGCCCCAACAGGGCACAGATTGGCCGAAAACTGCATTTGGAGCAAAATTTTGGTGATTTGGCACTAGGGTCCATTTTCAGACCGGGGTCCAAAATGTGGGGGGGGTACCCCCCCCAAGATTTGGACCGGGGTCCAATTTGTGGGGGGGTACCCCCCCCCCAAGATTTGGACCGGGGTCCAATTTGTGGGGGGGGGGGGTACCCCCCCCCACGTTTTGACCACTAGGGTCTGATTTGTGGGGGGGGTACCCCTGCCACGTTTTGGACCGGGGTCCAGTTTGTGGGGGTGGTACTATGGTCCAATTCGTGGCCTGTTTTTGGAGTTAATGGTCGCAGGTTGTAATTCCGACCCCTGCCAGGAATTGGCCCAGTGTCATACTCTTCTTATTATGCACTCTTGATACTACCAAGAGTACATAATAGGGAAGAGTATGACACTCTTCCCTATCCTAGCTAATCGGCCCGGGCGATGCTCCGGCTGAAATAGCGCTTTTACGCCTTGAGGACCCCCCCCTCAAAATCGGGAAGTGTCTTGATTTCAGGGGGGGGTACCCCCCCCCCTCGTTACAGCACACTGCCAGCGCAAAATCGGTGGTGTCTTGATTTGAGGGGGGGGACCCCCCCCTGGTTTCAGCACACTACCACGGTGGTGTCTTGATTTCAGGGGGGGGGGGTACCCCCCCTCGTTTCAGCACGTTACCAGCTCACCACAGATTTCATGCTGGCAGTGTGCTGAAATCAGGGGGCGGGTACCCCCCCCCCAAATCAAGACACCACCAAATTTGCTCTGGCAGTGTGCTGAAACGAGGGGGGGTACCCCCCCTGAAATCAAGACGTAAAAGGGCTATTTCGGCCGGAGCATCGTCCGGGCCGATTAGCTAGGATAGGGAAGAGTGTCATACTCTTCCCTATTATGTACTCTTGATACTATATAATTCATTCCGGCCCAAAATTGTCAATTTCTGCGTGTGGTACAGTTTAGTAATTTGTATTGTACATCTTGCGATTAGCAACCGATTGTCAAAATCACACTAGCAGAACTGTATGAAATTCTTTCATTCCCTTCAGTACGATGTGACAGTCGCATGCTCAACAGTAAGTCAAAGCCAGCACGGATTGTCTATGTATGTGCTTACTGCTTAGGATTAGAAAATTCAAAGTTCGATTATATTTCCAAACTATTCATTCACGCAATTTCCATTATATATATTATTATAATTATATTAACCGACGCAAAAAGTTTGCGTATAGCCTATAAGCAACTGTTTAGCTCAGCCTTCGCCTTTAATCCGTTTTAGTCCAACAGTTGAATGCGGTTCAGTGGAGTGGACCCCGACTGATCGTACGTTCTGGGGCGCGTTTTTTTGCAATTTACGGATGTCTGCTGTAAGGATAATTTAGGGATGTCTGCTGTCGGCTAATGTGGAACGTATCTACTGCGCAAGGAAGGAATCCTGAAAGTGTCAATTTTTTACTGATTGTGTATATATTTTTGGGGATTCAGCTAACGTAATTCTATTTATTCATTTAATTTGTTTTCAGCTGTAACCATAGTGCTACTGTCAACTCTGATTCCGATTGGCGTGCTTATTTTATGCTTGATTGGCTGTGCGCTGTTGTACAAGTTCAAGCTAAAAAACGTCACATTTGACCTCGAAGTAAAGTCTGTTCCCGAAGAGTCGTGGATGCATAAGTTTAAGCTAGATGGGTCCAAAAGTTTGCACACTAGCACGTCTATACCAGTACCACCCCTAACGTTGATAAAAATTGGGGGAAATGAAACCGAAGTCAAAAAATCTAGAACTATGTCGAGGCTTCGAGTTCCGGAATCAGGAAACACGAAACCCCGAGATACAAAAAAACGGAAACTCAAAAAATCGATGGAAAAAATTAGACGGATAAAGGCGAGAAAACATAAAAAAAGCAAAAAGATGCACAAAAACGAAGCAGACGATAAATCAGCGACCTCAGTTACTGAGAATGAACATAGCGAGCATACGGCAAAACTTTGCGACGGCAAAAACGCAGGAGTAAAACCGAACGTGATACTGCAAATCCAAGCAAGGGAGTGAAGTCAGAAAGCTGAACGGAAAGCAGGAGCCGTCAGCAAGAATGTGAACACGAAAAAAAGATGCTCATCATGTCAAGAATACACAAACATTGGAAAAAGTCTGGGGAGAGCTTTGAGTCCATCCTGAGGAGTTGAACGCAAATGAAAACGTTGGGAATCATGATAAACAAACTTCGTAATTAAATTTCAGTTTAATCACATTTCAACGCTCGATTGATGCTTACAGCCGTTCGCTATCGTTTATCAGTTCACCCGGCAAAATACACGAATAAAAATCACGACATTATTGATTAAGAATAAGAATAATAAGTGCACCGTGAATATTTAGGAATTTCGCCGCTGTAAGGATTTAAGGGGGTAATTGCGTTTTTAGGTGTTTTTTTGGAAAGCCAGCTCAACGTTTACAAATTCAAATCACAAGCGGTCTTTGCATTAAGTAGAACACCTTATGTGCCATCTTACATGTACATCATATGTAACATCTTACCTAAATCTATACCTTGCACTGATACGTAACCTTGGATTTTGTTTCCAGTACACGCAGCTACAGAAAATATCCTTCCCAAAATATTAAGATTTTTTACAAAAAGTTTGCGCCACAGCTCTGAATTACCTGTTGGGCCTGAATGTTGGTTAAGGTTTTTGACATGTTTAAAAACCCAGGCATGTCCCCTACTTTTTTATTAAATAGTTAATTTATTGAGAAAATCGCTTATTTACTGAGAAAATCGCTTAAAAACAAACGCACCGAAAAGTTACCATATTTTCTTGTAATTAAAACATTCTAAAAATGTCCACAGGTGACATTTCGGAAAAGTTAGAGACATGCCTGGGGATTTTGACCTTTATAGTACTGTGTCAAAAAATGTGCTCAGGTTTCATCATTTGTAACTTGAGTTCTGTGGGCGCAAAGTTTACATAGAAATCACAAAACCTCGAAAACGCAACTACCACTTTAAACGGCTAAGTATGAAGCGACGCTTAACCTTAGCTTTTTTCATGCAAGTGTCATAATTGGTCAGATCTTGCGTATAAATCGAGCTTAAACCAATTAGTCAACTAATAGTAAGTTTTGAAAATTTTATAAAATATCCATCATTGTTTGGAAAAAGTTCGCATTATGATTAGCTTATGCTATTTCTAGTTTTCTGCAAACCTATATAATCAAAAACTTAATTAACTGGATTAGCTTAACTGATAATTAATAATTAACTAAATTTAATTAATCAACTTTTAGATTGTCTTTACATGTTTATGAAAATCAGCAAGCAAAGCCAATAAAGAAATTAGAGTAGAAATGTCCATTGTTTGCTAATCCTACACATATCGAGTTAATAAAGTTAATCTAAAGCGGTCAATCTATATCGAGTTAATAAAGTTAACCTAAGCCAGTTAATCCGACTTATGATCGAATCTGAAGACAGCCACACCGCGTGACACTAGCACGTTTATTTAAACGATAAACCAGAATAGGTAACTAACAGCTAATATCAAATAAATCATTTAATCAAATATACAAAACCACAGTGTATATATATATAATACTACTCTTCACTAGATTTTAAAATTATACACTGAAATACATTACAGTATGACTAAGTAATATTAAATTTATGACCTAGATTCATCATAATACAGCCTAAAACCGTAATTCTCTGCATAATTTTCGGTTAAACACAGTAGAATTAAAAAATTCACCTCCAAGTCCAAACCCATTTACCATTATTGTAGTTTACCACTGCACATGCAGTACATAACGTGACACCTCATTGCTAAAGAATTGGTGTTTCAATACTTTTAATCTATATAATCATAAGTTAGCTATTAAAACTGTAAAGCTAAGCTCGTGTTCTTTGCTACCAATTAATTTTATGATAAAAATAAAAAGTGGTATATATTAATCATTTTGAATTACTCTTTTGCACCTAATTAACTCGGGAAAATGCTAGCTATGTAAATGTTCCTAGTACTGTGCAATGAAATGACATTTTTACATGGCTATAAGACTAGTCATTATAACAAGTTCAGTAAACTCACAAATTATAATGGCAAAATCTAATTAATATACAATTATTATAGAATTCGTTACAAGTGGCCTAAAGAACCAATGAATACGGAACACAAAAAGAAATTGCATAAATAGTACAAAAATAATTAAGATTTTTCAATTGAAAGGTCCTAATTCTACGCAAACATGGGCAACAGGGGGCAACAGTGGAGAGGTGCTTTCTTCCCCTTCTGAAACCCACCCCCCAGAAATCGGTATAGATTTTACCACCCCATACAATTCGCCAAATCCCCCCCCCCCCAAGATTTCCTCAGTAGGTTTGCCCCTGTACGCTTAGCCTACGCGCCTAACAGTTAACTGCCTATTAGTTCAATTAGTCGAGACAACATATCTACATAGTTATTATCATAAGTTAATTGATTCCGCATTTGGCTAATCAAAAAATTTCAGCTAGATAAGTCCCAAACATTATAATTATTTTTCTCTATAAAATTATATTGTATTATTCCTAATTGAACTCTAAGGCTTAGGCTTAGAATGAAAAAAGTTAAAGCTAAAATTTTTTCCAAGCTTAAGCCTGAAACGCCACAGGTGTATATGGCTTAGTCAGAAAATGAAATATAATTAGCAGAATATTAATTACATAAGTTTTATTTTTAGTAAATATCTTCTGAATTTCGAAAAACATTGATTAGTCACGCAAAAGTAGCTTAAGATCATAATACCGGAAAAAAAAGGAAAACAATGGGTTAATAAGTAATAAAAAGCAACTCAATTTAATAGCAAGTAGTTAGAGAGTTATCTGTATAAAATTAAGTCAATATTATGGAAATCACTCAAAAACTACCACGGTATACTATAAATACGTTAAACAAAGAATTAGCTCTATCCTAAATAGTTCTCGTTAAAAAACAAGTTTAGAAAATATTCAAACAATTATTATAGCCAACCATCAAAAAGATCACATGAATCATATCAACGGCAAACAGCCAATCAGTCAAATCAATAAAATCAATTAATTAATCAAGTTGACCGATGGCACTGATGCAATAGTCATATGGACTCTAGACTACCAGTATCACGACTAGTGCGCGTGAGGCAAGGCTGCACAATGGTGGGACTGTCATCGGGACCCGGTACCCGATTCACCCGACCGCCCTCCGAGCCGCCGAACACCGGGAAGGAGAAGGGCGACTTTTTCAGGCGAGATCTGAAGGAATGGGACGTGGCCACCAGGATGGGGCCCACCCCACCGGTTCCGGTACCGGTGCCTCCCGGTGCCCCCACGCCCCGCTCAATGGAGGCCAAGGAGTTAGTTGACGAATTGGCGCTGCTAAAACTGCTGCTGGTCCGCGAGCTGCGATCCGACCCGGCAGAGGCTGGGCCCGGCCCCGTCAGACTGTGGTGGTGGATCTCGGCGGAGGTGGAGCCGGCGCCCCGGCGTTGGTGGTGACCGCTGAGGCCCAGACCCAGACCACCCACCACCCCGCGATGCCCGTGGCCGCGCAACGAGTCGCTCGAGCCTGCAACCAAACATTATATATTATTATATTATCATTACTTTTAATATAGTTCATAATATATTATACTATATTACAATTTATATATCATGATTAGTGAAAGATTGAGGAGGAAGGGGCGTTGTGCCGAACCCCACAATTTTTTCTAATTTTCATGAGTAAAATAGTATACAAGCATTAGTCTTCTTTGATTTTTTTGAGCCGGACAACATACGTCAGCATAAATTTCGACCGTGACTTGAAAATTTATTTTCGCCCACTTTCCGCTGCAATCTTAACTCAATTAATTTTTGACTCAATCTACACCAACCTCTGTGACCCGCCCGTCAACGAACTGAAATTACAGATGAATAACAGTTTTATCTAATTCAACAAAAAATAAAAAAATTATATACTCAATAACCATTTTAACTACAAATATTTTCAAGAAAAGCCCTCTCGGCTGCCTTACCAGAGCTATCCGACGCCCTGGTGCCCACTTTGGTGAGCGAATGATGATGCTGATGATGGGAGGAGTGGGGATGGTGGTGTGAGTGGGACTGAGATTGTTGGTGCTGCTGGTGATGGTGGTGGTGGGCAGCGTAGCCCGTGGGACCAGACAGGCCGCCGCCACTGGCCGCCACCTGGCCGGTTCCGGTGCCTCCCGGTGCCATTAGCGGCGGCGGGGGGGCACCGGTAGTGCCGTGGACCGTCAGCGGGATAATGGAGAAGCTCTGGGCGTTGCCGGAATGGAGCACGGGCTGCAGCATGCTGGGGCTGGGCGCGGGACTGGGAAAGAAGGGGTCCTGCAGATCGGACTCGGTGGCCAGGGCGTTGGGGAAACTGGAGCTGGCAACCCCGCCGTCCCCGGACGAGGGCCCGGTGCTCAGCTGGTCGCCCTCGAACTCGCGCACGCTCTCGTCCGACTTGGCTATCTGAAACACACACAGACGTAGGAGTCGCCTTAGATGATGGAAATGGGGGTAAAGAAAGGGCTATCTTAAAGTGGGTGATCAGAGAAGTAAAAGAAGATGCCCAAGCCTTAGGGTCGATTCCTACTTACAACCGATGTCCGTTCAGCCTGCAGAATGACGTCACTAGCAGCCTAGTGCAGTGGATCAGCCAGCGTATGTGACGTCATTATTTCGTGATTTTGTCGGCAGAACGGACATACGGCTGTAAGTATGAATCGAGCCTTAGCCTGATGACTAATCTAGGGGCAAATAAATAAGGCAGTCTGAAATGTGCAGCCGTCATAACTGTCATGCAACACCACAACTGTCATACAACAGGTACAAAAGATCTTCCGATCACTCACTTTAAGAATTCCAAAAAAAGCATTCCTACTTACGCCGTCAGCTAAGCCCTGTTACTCACTAATTGTAACAATATTGCCAGGGCAAAATACACGTAAATTCATCATGAAAAAACTAAGTGATATATATTATTTACACTGTTACAATTACATAAATATATTCAAAAGTTGCGCTACAACTGACCGTACTGTTTTCGTAAAATTTTATCAAAATTCTAAATATGCACACCGATTATATAGCTACATATTTCAAGTGATGCTCACTCAATCTCAAACTAATCCAAACGATAACGCAGCACTCTAAAACTGACTGTATAGCCGAAAGCTTTCAGAATGTCCATTTTGCACATGGGACAGGTGCGGTGTTCCAGAAGCCAGGGGTCCACGCACGTCTTGTGGAATATATGTCTGAAATAAAAAGAAACAGTTTGTAATTAAAGACACGTTAAAGAGATTAAATTACAAAATCTATTTTCTCATTGTTGTGGTGTATTTACGAGAATTTGTACAGGCTGCTATAACTAATGGATAATACAGCAATTGAGCTTCACAAACGAGATATAAATTTATTAATGGCAAAACAAATTTTATTTAAAATCGTTTGATGCTATTAAAAAATTGTCGAGTTTCAAATTTTCTTTAAAAAAGTTACCTATTGACTAGTAGTTATTCTATGTGTTATGTTGTTTCTTCACTACAAAACATAACTAAGCTAAACTTCAAAAAGTAACTCATCAGAGAATAATTTTTTTAATTCACATTGCTTTGAAAGCTCATTCGCCAAACATCACTTTCACTCTCCCAGTTCCTTTTCTTTTCTTTCCTTTTCTTGCCCTTTTTCTTGCATAGCTTACTTGCAAGGCAGAGTTCTGATGACATCGTTTGTACGGTAGGGCTCGATGCAAACTGGGCAGTCAGCGTCCAATTCCTGAAACAAAAAATAATAAAAAAACTGATAAATTTAAATTGAAATAAAAAACTAAACTTATCCAGCTGTTATCCGAATGTCAAACGTCAAGCGACACCAAAAATTGCTGAGCGACAAATCATGTGCTAGTGTCTACATTTTTGGCCAGACTTAATTTTGGTTGAACCTATCTATATTGGGCAAGACGATTTTTTTGTTTTCTTTCTCACTTTTTTCTGATGACTTCTTTTCTGCTTCTCTATTTTTTCCAGTCTTTTTTATTCCTATATTTTTTCCATGTCTATTCTTAAATTATGCATACAAATTTCTGTCTAAGCCATAAAAGTACTAGATAGATTTAACATTTAAATGACGATAGTGTAGTATCATAATCAGCATTTGTTTTTTGCAGCCGTTTTTTCTGTACTGTATGCATATACGCATAAACTATATACGTAACTTACAAGGCTTGTTTTCGAATCTGATAAGAATTTGAAAAAAGATGCATGTTTTTTAAAAGATTAAAAAACACACGTGTAACACACACACACATACATGTAGTTACTATTGCCTGTGGGTACAAGATAAAACCCCAAGTAAACAACTGTTTGAATGCGATTACGCAATGTTTTTGTTAAAACTCCAAAACAGGTGCACATACTATACGCATACATGCGTCTTAGTGTTCCAACAAGAAATCAGTTTACATTTATAATTATTATTTACGTGCACTATTATTTACGTAAAGTGACTTTTTGAAACTTCAAAGAGACAAGTTTTATCTCGAATTAACCAAAATACTCTTGTTTTAACTAATAACTTACACAAGTAGAAGTAAATATATACAGGTAAATATTTATTATTTTGCCAATACAAACAATAGAACTCTAACCCTAAGGCTAATTCTGATTGGATGTTTAGATGCAATACAATTCAATTCGAAAACAAATAAATATATCTATTATTCTCGAATAATAAATTGCATATTCTGTCGAATGAGTAACAGTCTCAAATTCTAAATGTCTACAAATAATTGTATACTAACAAAACAAGTCTAGCTAATTAAGATTCTAGCTAGCCCTGAGAAAAAAGCTTTGGCTGACACCCGGTAGACAATGACAAACATAAAGGAATTTTCAGGAACGGCAAAATATGAAACTGAAAACAACAACATCTTCCGAATATTGTATAAAACTGAAGTCTGCCAAAAAATGCTGTACCCTAAGAGAGCAAAAGTTGGGGGGAAAGATCCGCAACCAAAATTTATTCTCGTGAATAAACGTGGTCCTTCTGGAGACGAAAAAAGATGATGCAAAATTTTTTACTGTCTTATTAAATGTATTTAAACAGAAACAAATCGTCGCTTAATGAAACTTTTCGTGATCTAACTCTAAAAAGCGTCAAAAGGAAAAATGGCAACAACTAAATAAAAATGGGCTTCGTTTTAGAGTTGGGTGGGGGGGTCAGAATTTCATCAGGCTCAGGATGAGGGGTAGTCCCATCCAGGGGGGCTACCCAATTTTGCTATGATGTATCTAGACTTTAAGAGACACAACAGAAGGCGTGATATCATTACGAAAACAGCCAATTTTCAATCAACAAGCGTCCAGAAGTAGTCACGAAAGCCATGACACCTCGGATTGGCTCAAGATTAAGCTGAGCAGACATTAGGTAAATAAATATCTATTTATGTCTCCTACGTACTTCGAATTAAATTTACTATACAGCACTGTCCTACATTCAACAGTAAACTAGAATTTTATCGTCTTGTAAAAAAACAAGTCATTTTATTCTAATGATATATTGCAAAAACTCCTGACAAAAGAAAAAACAAAATCTGGTTACTAAAAACTAAAGTCATAAAACTAAAGCATGCATCAAGTTGTTTCGACACAATTTCGACTACTACTCCCATAATGTTCAACTTTTAACCGAGCAGTTGTTAAAAAATGACTGACTTGCAAGACGAAACAAAAAAAATAAAAAAACGCATCAAAAAATCTCACTTTATCTCCGTGGCGGAGAGTTTTCGCTGGAATTTTAGTGAGCGCTTTCTTTGCTGCATTGAACAATCGTCTCTGAAAAAAATAGTCCATTAAAATCACTAATTAAAACCACAAAATCTAAGCATAAAAAAGACAAGGAATATATATATATATATATATATATATATATATATATATATATATATATATATATATATATATATATATATATATATATATATATATATATATATATATATATATATATATATATATATATATATATATATACACCTCCAAATTGATATGAAAAAAAGTTCATAAGCCAACACGCAAAAAATTACGCCAAGGCAGAATTATGTTTACGCCATCATGGCCTTAGCAATTCCCTAAACTAAAAAAACTAAAAAAGTCCTTTACCAAAAATCACACCCAGCACTCGACGGCCTTAGCCATGGTTTACAATAAAAAACACGAAAAACCTGCCTAAAAATCACAGTTACCACACACAGCCTTAGCCATTGCTTACAATACAATTTAAAAAAACCTAGCTAAAAAACCACCGCTCTACGGCCTTAGGCTTGGCTTACAATAAAAAAACCACAGCCACCGCTCCACAGCCTTAACCATAGCTTACAGCAAAAAAACGCTGCCAAAAATGGCTTCCAATAAAAAAACCCTGCAAAAAAAACAAGAAAAACCACACTCACCGCCAGTCTATCCTTAGCATGGGCATAGCGGAATCGTTGGACATAGTAGAAGACGAGCCAGGCCAGAGAGATGACCATCAGGATGATGAAGGAGACGGACACAAAGAGAACGGAGGTCTTGGAGAAGGAGCTAAGGACGGAGTTGTCGTCCGTCGAGCCCTCCTCGGGTCGCACTGACTCCACGGCCACCTGACACCAGCCAGAGGACGGGTGGCTCACGGTCCAGTCCGTCACCGCCAGGGAGATTCGTTGATAGGCGCCTAGGACAGCAAGAGTACAGATATATAATGAATGTATATATACAAGGGTCATAGTATGTGCTCATGATAAACACTATGGCAGAACTAGGGGCCCAGGATAGCAAGAGTACAGATATATAATGAATGTATATATACAAGGGTCATAGTATGTGCTCATGATAAACACTATGGCAGAACTAGGGGCCCCGGATAGCAAGAGTACAGATATAATGTATTATACAAGGGTCATAGTATGTGCTCATGATAAACACTATGGCAGAACTAGGGGCCCAGGATAGCAAGAGTACAGATATAATGTATTATACAAGGGTCATAGTATGTGCTCATGATAAACACTATGGCAGAACTAGGGGCCCAGGATAGCAAGAGTACAGATATAATGTATTATACAAGGGTCATAGTATGTGCTCATGATAAACACTATGGCAGAACTAGGGGCCCAGGATAGCAAGAGTACAGATATAATGTATTATACAAGGGTCATAGTATGTGCTCATGATAAACACTATGGCAGAACTAGGGGCCCAGGATAGCAAGAGTACAGATATAATGTATTATACAAGGGTCATAGTATGTGCTCATGATAAACACTATGGCAGAACTAGGGGCCCAGGATAGCAAGAGTACAGATATAATGTATTATACAAGGGTCATAGTATGTGCTCTTGATAAACACTATGGCAGAGCTAGGGGCCCAGGATAGCAAGAGTACAGATATAATGTATTATACAAGGGTCATAGTATGTGCTCTTGATAAACACTATGGCAGAGCTAGGGGCCCAGGATAGCAAGAGTACAGCTATATACAAGGGTTATATATATACATATATTGTATGTATATATGTACTCCTAAACCTGATAAACACTAAGGTAGAACTAGGAACCGTAGTAACTAGTATGATCAAGAAGAGTATTTATCCCTAGTAATTTAGCGATGGTTCTGCTAAGGTTAGGCCAGATTATATACTTAAAAATAATTATTTAAGTAACCTACAATATTGCGTTACTCAATCAATCAATCAATGAATCAAACAATTCGCAATATTCAATTAATAGATAAATACATTTACGCAGCATAAAACCGTACTAAATTTCGTAATGCCGGCACTTGTAGCCACCAAGACATCCTGGGATCCGCTTTGTAGTTCCCGATCCAATTGGTCCCATCCCAGATCCAGACACTTTTCAAGATGATCCGGCCGGACGAAAATCATCGAATGCGTGTGTTTATAATGCTCAGCCGTGAACACAGACGGCATCAGTGGGCAGCCATTGGAGCTTTGTTTACTGCTGCTATTCTCCATATTGTTTACATTCTTATTATTAGTACTATTGTTATTGTTGTTGTTATTATTATCAGGCGTGGAAAAAGTTCGCCCAGACAGGGTGTCGCCTGGCATGGACTGCACAATATAGTAGGTCACTGGCTGGGGAGTGGCAATAGCCAGCTTGACCTCTGACCCCGGGGTCAGACTTGCTATCTGCAGCATTTTGGGCACACCGCTGCCGTCTGAGAAATTACACTTCAACTCGGACACACGGGCGCTGGTAGACTCAGAGGCGCCACCGCCCAAATTCCCACCAGTGTGCGTACCAGAGCCGCTAGTGGCGCCCGAATTACCACTGGAGTCTGAGCTAAGACCCATAGCCAGGGAGGGACCTGAGCCTAAACCTAATATCACGGCCAGCTTCAGTCCAAGTAGCAAACAGGGTTTAGGCTTAGGTTTAGGCGCAAATGAATATGAGGAGGGAGCTATTCGATCCACTGTGCAAGACTGGCTAAAAAATTGATGCAATAAATGCAATAGAAACATCGTGTCGACCAGATAGAATCAATTATTGATAAATTAGAAATAAATATAAGTTATTGATTGATATTATTATGCAAATTAAAAGATCAATAGACTGGTCTGGTAAGTTTAATAAAGTTTAAAGTCGTAAATCCAATTCGCAAAATCTCGAATCAATTAGCAGCAGGGTATATTTGGTAGCCAAAATATCATAACGCAGACATATGCCAATATATACAGAAAATTAATCAATTCATGGCACTGAAACAAAAAAACAAAATATTATAATTAATATATAATGTCTTCTTGAAAGCAGCGATTATTTTCGCAACGGTAACTTACAGTCTTATCTGTGGGATATACCATAGTTCTATTTCCGAACATATTTAATTAAACAGAATTTAGCCTGAGAGAAATTTCTTGAAGATAAGGAACAGTTAAGATTAAAGAAGATGATAGATTGTAAAAAAATGATTTGGAACTAATAGTTCCTACCTTTTCCGGACTAAACGAACTAAGGATCCATTCTTTGGCCGGATTAAACGGACTAAAGGCCCATTCTGTAACGGATTATATAAATGGACTGGAGTTAAGTGGATATATAGTCTGTTTAGTCTGACTAAAAAGCAGGGCGCCAAAACTAAAGTCCACCGCTTCCAAAGGATTTGGAACGGTATTTTAAAACGTTTTCTTAAACTGATTAGTCGGACTAAAAGTAATTCGGCTAGCAACTAATTAAATGGGTCCTTAGTCCGAGCGTTAGAAATTAATATTCAGCCAAGCGATTCAAAATCAGTCAGCTTAAATTTCAGTCAACACTCACTCGTTTCTGAATTATATACCACCGGACTAGAAGGTAACGGAATTGGACTAAAAGTTAAATCCGTTTAGTCCAAAGAGTTAAGAATGGCAACTTAGAGAGTGATTTAAGGTGGTAGTTCTTTTCAATTTTTTTTATTTTTATTTAAACCTTCCCCCCCAACCAAAACCAGAAAGAAAAAAACCCCACCCCCAACCCAAAAAAAACCAAAAGAAAAAAAAAAAAAAAAAAACAACAACACTTAAGCTGTTTAGTCGGATTAACGAGGTGCAAGGAGCCCATTTGTTTACCGGACCCAAGGAATTTTTTAGACCGACTAAACCGTTTAGAAATAAAAATCACGCAAAAAATTGTCATTCCAAATTCTTTAGAACGCTGGGAGCTTTTATAGATATTATGCACTAGATATATACACTGCCTAAAAGCATTTACAATTGTGTGATAATATAATGCACTCTTAACGAATAATAGTTACGCAAGCCATACAGTGGATATGTAACCTATAATTGAAAGATTCGGCTAAGCTATGATGTCATTGAAAGCAGGCTTGAAGCCCTGTTACAGACGTCAGCAAGCGTTAATGGAGCCATTACAGCACATGCGAAACTAAGGACGATAATTATAGACTGTCAGACAGTAAAATTAGGCAAAATGAGCGAAAAATCTCTAAAGTTGAGTTCAATAAATAAATAAATATAAATATAATATATATATACCTTATATAGATTTTTTAGTCAAAAGCAAAGCTGCAGAGTAGCGGGCCCTTATGTATATACATTTTTAACTTAGAAAAATTTGAGGGGGGGGCTGCGCACCCCCCCTCCTCAGATGCGCTACCAATACCTATGTTCGTATGGTCATACAAATTATGACACGTTCGCGATTCGAACAAAAACTCATAATTAAAAAAATTTAACTGATGCTGTAGTCCCTTCAGATCTTCTTATTGATATACATACCATATAGCACATGTGTTTCCTGGAAGAAAGAGCCCCCCTATTCAGATTCCACATTAAAACTTCGCCAGATCGGAAGCCACCCCCACAATCGCCTACAAAATATTACATGCTAAAACTTAAATCCAAAAACTTGAGGAGAAAAAGTAAAGGTATAGCCCCTGGACATAACGTCATGCTTGATCCAGCCCTGAGGTGCGGTGCTCATCCCTGATTCATAGCCCTGGAGCAACAGATGTATTTGTTGCTTGCCTCGCAAGCAACGACATATACAAATAACAGCCATGGCGGGGGCACCCCCACAAAACAAATGCCCTACACGGACCCATCCCCTGTTCAAGGAAATTTCTTCAACGTAGCAGATAGGACCGGATTCGAACTGTCAACTTTCAACACCCTGACCACTCGGCTTCCCCCCTCAAGTTCATGGGGCACAACGGCAACCCCACAACAACTATGGGGAAATAAAAACCTGTCATATTTTTCAAGAACTAACCACAAGATTACACAGCACCAGCTAAAAATACATAGCAGTGTTAGTACAAGTACAAAACAATAGAAATAATTATTCAACATAACGATAACATATTATTATACAGATTTTATACTGATTCTGAACTATAAATAATATATAAATAATGAAACTTCGAAGATCACTCATGCATAACACTCCATAGATAATTAGAAAAAACATCACACGCACAAGCCTACTAGACAGGGTTAGGAGGAGGTAGGAATGTAGGCAAGCCTAATGCGAACCTAGAATATATAACAACCTAAGCCTCAGCCTGACTCATAGGGGGAAGTCCAGACTTGTGTTCGTTAATAATGCCTCTCAAAGCTACATAGCAGGCTATGCTGTCAGACAAAGAAGCCTCAATTATGCTTTCCCTCAAGTATATACGAGATTACTCACGAACACGTAGGAGGGGGTACGTGCCTAGATCGAATCCAAACCCACACATGAATAGTGTTTCACAATGAAACATTGGACACGCATTTCATCGACTCAGCAATAGTTGTCCCCTCCCCCACTGTCATTATCCATAGTCCTTTTGTAACAGCAAAAGCATATACATACGTGATATCTCAGAACTCAGCCTTTTGCAGCACCAAGAGTACATCATGTCTCAGAACTCAGCCTTTGCAGCACCAAGAGTACATGATGTCTTCGAACTCAGCCTTTTTTACCAGCAAGAGTACATAATGTCTCACTCTTATATACAGAAAAAAAGAGTTATCTCCATAATGCACTTACTCTTGCTAGCATTATATATATATATCCATACTTAATACATAACACAGAAATGCTCATGCATTTCATTAGCTCACCAATTGTCCCCCCACCCATTTAAAGCACCAAGAGTACATGCGGTAGTGTCTCACTCTATGGATGAATAAGACAATATATGTTGTGTAATGTGTACTCTTGCTAACAGAAAATTACTGAAAAAATTGCATGGGTTCATCAACCAGCCAAGAATGTACAATACAATAATGACAAACCTAATGACTACCCTAATGACAAGCTAAATACCAGCTTAGAATTAAATATGTACTCAGCTCAGAAAAAATTCACAATTTTTTCTGACTAATCTTCAACTAAAATTAAGAAAAATTATAATAACAGCTGGTCTCACCAATGAATCATGCTCAAAGGAAATGTACAATACAATTAGCAAAGTAGTCAGAAAGTTTTCACTCGATAACTCACTATTATTATTGAATTTCATTTATATAAATATATATTCATTCTGATTAGTTGTCACTCTTGAATTAACTTGCAGACTAGATTCTTGAATAATTATGAGTTATATACTCAGTATATATATAATTTCTGCAAAATAGTACATTATATATATATATATATATATATATATATATATATATATATAACCCATTTGATTAAAATTTGATTAAAATTTGACCTACAATTCAAAAAATTCTTTAACTTTTTTCCTGGGGGCTGCTGCTCCCAGATCCCTCACACTCTGTTGGTTACTATTCCATGTTATTATCTTTCATCAAAGCCTATGCATGTCTATAAGAGTATATATATATATACCTTATGCTGAATCTAAATTCTCTGAGCGACCCATACTCATCTAGATTGCAGAGGGGCAAGGGCCTTTGGTTTTATCGCCCGGCCGAAAAAAATTTCTGATACGTCTCCAATTGACCAAATATGACCTAAAATTCTAAAAACTCTTCAACTTTTTCCCTGCCACAACAAATGGAGGGGGCAAGAAATGTAAGGGAAGGACCTAAAAAACTAAAAACTGCAAACTACAAAAAATAAAAAAGTGCGAGAAGCAGACGAAACAGAAGCTGACCTTTTGCAACCCCCAATTGTACGTCTGTTTCAGAATATCTGATCAAAGGAACCCCAGCCAAAAAATCTTTTGTCACAACCGGGTCCATATAATATGTAACGGGATCAACGTTTTTTTTTGGGGGGGGGGGCATCTCTGGACAAATTTTGGGGACCCCCCCCGGGTCGACCAAAAATACCCTATTTTTTGCAAAATATATTTTATTGCCATTTTTATAAATATTCGGGTACCCTCCAGGCTCCCCTCCGGCCCGACTTCTCGATTTCTTTTTTTTGGAGGTACCCCTATCCCCCTCTCATACACGTATCTATGCCCGGGTTCATGCCAAAGTAAAAAACAACTGAAGTAAAAAAAAACCCCAACAACCCAAAAAACCAAATCCATTTCCCCCCTCAAAATCCCACCACCCAAATGTCAGTAACGGCGACAGAAAGAAATAAAACGCGATATCCATTTGTCAGCCAAGGCAAATCAACCCCACGTCAGTGACATTGGCACAAACTCCTACCCGAGCTATATACCAACTCAGTCTAAAAAACAAGCAGGAAACGGCCAGTTGCTTGAAAGGGATCAATTTTGCCGGAGAAAATAATACGGCCAGAAGGAAGGAAACTGGATGTCTAATTGGATACCAAGCCTAAGCCTACCTACACAGCCGAGAAATATATATAGCTGACATCATGGAATGGGTTTCACTAGGCTGACATATATATATATATATATGGGCAAAATACATAACTTGTTTTTCTGAAATCCGACCAAACAAAACTGAGTCAAAACTACACACCAAGTCTAAGTTTGTTTTTACGACTGTTTCCTTATTCCGCAAGAAAAACTATTAAAATCGCACCTGATGTGTCCACAATATTTTCTTCAGCAAATCCACATGACGTCCAATTCGCTTGTTTGTGTTATTTAAGCTTAGTTATTACTTGTCCGTGCCCGTAGGAAAAACCGCTGTATGACGTGTATATATATACTCATGCATTAATCTTGTTATCGCAACTTTTTTAAGATTTTTTTTAGAGCTCCAACAGTCTAATTAATGGAAAAACAGCATAGATTTTTGCACCTCAATCGTTTTTTTTTGCTTGCGGACAAACAACCACTTACGGACAAGTATATGATGTGCATGACGCAGTTGATTATAGTATGTATAAAGTTCCAGGAAATAAAACGTGCGATTGTACGAATAAGTAATTTTACTACATGCATCAAAGGGTTTAAAAACATACAATTGCGTTTCTGACTGTCAAAAAATGAAGTTAATGTTTCCCAACTAAGCAAAAATAGAAAAGAAGTTTTTTATGGAAAAGGAAAGGAAAAAATAAAACTAGAATATCACACGGGAAAAACTGATTGATTAGTCACGTTAAATTTCATCAAACATTAAAAAAAAATATATATATATATATTATATATATATATATATATATATATATACATAAAAACTGCATCAAATATGATACATGGTATTCGATCCGCGATCAAAATACTGTCATGTACCCAGGACCTGACTTAGGGGAGGCGGGACATAATTGTTTCAATTTTTTCAGAAAAAATCCTTCAACTTAAACTGCAGAAGTATGTATCTTCGAAGGGCAAGACATACATACAATTTTACAACATCCACACACACACATATATATATACATATATATATATTAGGGATGGAAGTCTCGGTTTTTTTTCCGAGACCGAGACCGAGACCGAGACCGAGACCACGAAACCGAGACTACCGAGACCGAGACCAAATTCCGAGACCGCCAAAACCGAGACTGGGTCATTTTTTGCCATTTTTTTACCTATTGATTTGGTGACTTTTTACAAGTTTTTAGGTAAAATTACAAGACCTTATGTATATATAACTAACAGCTATATCACGGTAACTTTGGATACATTCCTGGTTATTTCCTCCTTTTGTGTGAGTCTGGAACCATGTCTTCCTAAATACTGTGAAATTTTGACCTCTGTCCCAAGGCAGACGCAATTTGTCCTTGTTCTCGCCAGAAAATAACAATGTTTGACACTGTTTGGCCGAATTTAGTTAAAAATCGCTCCGATTGTATTGGAATTACCGATGTTTTGCTAAAATACACCCAAGATAGAAAGGATTTTTGGCTCAAAAATTAGACCTGCGCGCCGTGACGGTGACGCTCTTTCATCCTTTGACACCCCTCTGTGATTGGGCCCCCTCAATCCCCTGGGACTAAATTTTAGTTGGGAGCAGAGTCTTCCCTTCTCATTTACCAAACTACATGTGTCACCGCACAGTTCTGAGTAGTAGGCGTGTTTAGTTGAAGATTTTTTCACAGATTTTTTGATTTTTTGCTAAACTCATAATATTATACTAATTGGAAATTACAGTTAAATATGTGAAATTGTGAAGCCACCAATTGGCATAAAAAAGTTGACCAGCCAAACACTAATACTAAAGAATAAAACAAATAATCACACAGACAGACTTGAAAGATAACATGAAACAAGAAACCTAATCATAAACATACATTTTTATGTGTGTATTGTGTTTACTGATTTACTAAACAACCACGGTAAAGTTTTTATCGGGAAACAAATTGACAGAATCTCACTGTTTGGTGTGAAATTTTTGTGAAACACAAACTTCCGAAAAAATTTTCTTGTCAAAAATATAAACCAAAAGGGGGGGCCCACAGGAAAATTTTTCAAAGATTTGAAAAACCGAGACCGGGTACAAACCGAGACTTTTCTGACTACTCGAGACCGAGACCGAGACCGAGACCGGGCTAGTCTCGGGTTTTGACCGAGACCGAGACCGAGACCGAGACTTCCATCCCTAATATATATATATATATATATATATATATATATATATGTATATATATATATATATATATATATATATATATATATATATATATATATATATATATATATATATATATATATATATATATATATATAATATACTGACCGGCTCATAGAAAACCAAAACGGGTCCCCACACCCTTCCTTCGTGTACAATTTTACTCACAAAAAAACTTCCGGAGGGTCAAGGTATGTAGTATGTACCTCTATGTATGTATGTACGTATGTATGTACGTATGTATGTATGTATGTATGTATCGACAAGGTATGTAAGTGTCTAACTAAATGTTTGAGGCACTAAATGTCCGGTATTATAATATTTAATATTTCAACATGACACGCAGACGCAAGGCTTATAATAATCCATATTGTCTACAGGCAAGCGCAAAAACGGCACCCAAGTTCCTGCTCTGAGACTGAAACGAAAAGGGTCATTTATCGCTACATTTCGTCAGAAAATTGACGAATGACGTGAGAAATCCGACAAAATTTTGCAGTATACATTTTCTGCCTCCTAAGGGAATTCCTTCTGTGTTAAAAGGCCTGCTTAGTATGCTCGCTTCGAAAGACAAAAACGAAATATATATATGTATAATTAAGTATACGCCTTTTGTGATAATAAGGTTTCAGAAAATAATGTTCAATAACTATATATATACATGGTATAAAGAAGATGTAGATACAGTTATATATTATATACCTGAATGAATATGTACATATACAGCATGGTACGGACAACATATTGCGGTAAGTCAATTGATAATTGGCATAGCAGCGTATATGTATGAATATAAGTTCACAAATAAACTTGTAAAACCAAAAAAGTTCATCTATATACTAGTATATACATAATCAATGGTATGTATATATATATATACATATATGTAACGTGCATGTAACGGGGTAAAAATTTGAAAGATTCATTATCAACAACGTTAGAACAACAAGCAGATATATAATGAGCCTCAGCTTTTGCAAAGAGCATTCCTATATTTAGCACTTAACGGAACGAAGAACAAAC
>JASANF010008535.1:0-141212 GCA_030248245.1 Trissonchulus sp. WLG1_4
TACATATTTTGCCTAAACTTTTGCTTTTTTTCCTTCAACTTTCGGTCTTATTTCTACATATTTTCAGTTTAAATTTCCGCTTAATTTCGGTCACATTTCCGCTAAATTTCCGCACCTTTTCTGTCATTTTTCAGCAATATTTCCTTTAAATTTCAGTCAAATTTCCGCTAAATTTCTGCAGCTTTTCTGTTATTTTTCAGCAACGTTTCATTTAATTTTCAGTCATATTTCCGCTAAATTCACTTTCTGTTATTTTTCACTAATGTTTCATTCATATTTCCTTCAAATTTCAGCCAAATTTCCGCAACTTTTCTATTATTTTTCAGCACTTAGTATGTGATTACGGGCCTAAGTGTTACTCACATACATTATGTACACATACACTTATGTACTGTACTTACATATGTACACTTCGCTTAGCTGGTTCGCAATTGTTTCGGTTTTGTATTCACATTATGTTTATGTGTTTGGCTTAGTGGGGGGGGGGGGGTAGTTGGGGCTAAGCTAAGCGATTAGTTGGGGATTTGTATTGTGCGATCTTTATTTCAAGGATCAACATATGGGAGTGTGCGTGTACGTTTTCATGTTTACGCTTGAGGTTGGGATTTCAGCTTAAGCTGAGGGTCAGGCTTAAGTTTTGTAATTTTGAAATTTATATGTTTACAATATAACGTGTGATGAGCCTTGCAGCAGGAAAGCCACTTGGTCTGCTGTAGAGAAGGGTTAAGTTGATTTTGGGTGGTTTTTGCCGCCGAGGGAATGAATGGCATGCAATTTAAGGTGCATTAGTGACATTTGCCGACCAAGTTGAGCCTTGTCGGTCTTTTAATCTGTCAAAATAAAAAATGCACTTTGTTTTTCAAGTTAGTTTTTTTGCCTTTCTGAGACAGCACCATAGATGTAATTTTTCTTCATGGGCGTATTCTCAAAATTACCTGCAGCTAAAGTTAGGCTAAGTCGTATTCTCAAACAATGACTAAAGCCAATGTGATAGCTCAGGTTACGCGATGTTCGGACGAGAAAAGTGCTCTATCTTGTTTCGCAGCTAAAGTTAATGTACTGTGCAAATTTTTAACCTCAACCGTGACGTAACCTAATTTAAGTTACCTACCCCATAATAAAACCCCCACAAATAGATTAATATATATAAAACAAAGAAAGGGGATCAAGTGCAGTTGGGGGGGAATAGTGGACCAATTTTTTGGAGTAGAGCACCTTGAGGGAAACATTTTTTGTAATAGAACCCCTATCCACAAATTTGGATTTTCTGAGCTATGACCCCTTGAAAATTGCATTTTCACTGTTTTTGGAAGTGAACGTAGGCCAAAGTTCGAAGCCAAAAATGGCTGTAATCTTTGTTTTTGGATAGTTTTGAGTGCGTTATGATGTTTTAAGGCATCGTCTAGGCTTAGTTGGCAGGATTCTATAGGCTAAGCTGGCAGGATTTTTTCTGAAAATTTCTATTTTTTATTGCCTAAGCCTAGCCTAAGCCTAAGCCCTAAGCCTAAGCCTGATACTAAGCCTAAGCCTAAGCCTAAGCCCCATACTAAGCCTAAGCCTAAGCCCAAGCCTAAATTAAGGCCACGTTTGAATTTGGTCAAAAATTGAACGTTTCTGGCGAATTTGGCCAATTTTTCGGCAGGAACCCGATCAAAGAGCCTTTATTTTGATTCTAAAAAATTGTAACCAATAATCTGACACTATTTTGACACGATTAGAACGGAAAAAACAAGAACTTCGGAAAAAATTGCGAAAACGTCCCTCACTGAGGGTTCAGGTTTCGGGGGGTCGTATCTCAGAAAATCCAAAAAATGAAATAGGGGTTCTTGAAGCAAAAATGCTGCCCCCAAGGTGCTCTACTAAAAAAATAGATCCACTATTCCCCCCCCCCCCCCCAACTGCATTTAACCCCAAAGTTTGAATTTGAAGCCAAACTATGTGGCTAAACCCGAAATTTGAGCCTTCTTTGTGAGGCTCGTTTTCGCAAAATTTTCAGAAACCCGTATTTTTGCCGTTCCAAGATACTTAAATGAAGTGTAAATAATGTTTAAAAATTTTTAGAACCAAGTCGACACACATTATATAACCCTATTCTTTTTGAAAAATTGGCCAGTCACCTGAAGCCTCCAATTTCTGGCGTATTTTTAAATAAACAAAAATACTTATATAGACCGCCGCCGTTGAAAATTTAAAAAAAAGTGAGAGACATGCCCGGAAATTTTGGGGTTAAATGCAGTAGGGGGGAGAATAGTGGATCTATTTTTTTAGTAGAGCACCTTGGGGGCAGCATTTTTGCTTCAAGAACCCCTATTTCATTTTCTGGATTTTCTGAGATACGACCCCCCGAAACCTGAACCCTCAGTGAGGGACGTTTTCGCAATTTTTTCCGAAGTTCTTGTTTTTTCCGTTCTAATCGTGTCAAAATAGTGTCAGATTATTGGTTACAATTTTTTAGAATCAAAATAAAGGCTCTTTGATCGGGTTCCTGCCGAAAAATTGGCCAAATTCGCCAGAAACGTTCAATTTTTGACCAAATTCAAACGTGGCCTTAATTTAGGCTTAGGCTTAGGCTTAGTATGGGGCTTAGGCTTAGTATCAGGCTTAGGCTTAGGTTCAGGCTTAGGCTTAGGCTCAGGCTTAGGCAATAAAAAATAGAAATTTTCAGAAAAAATCCTGCCAGCTTAGCCTATAGAATCCTGCCAACTAAGCCTAGACGATGCCTTAAAACATCATAACGCACTCAAAACTATCCAAAAACAAAGATTACAGCCATTTTTGGCTTCGAACTTTGGCCTACGTTCACTTCCAAAAACAGTGAAAATGCAATTTTCAAGGGGTCATAGCTCAGAAAATCCAAACTTGTGGATAGGGGTTCTATTACAAAAAATGTTTCCCTCAAGGTGCTCTACTCCAAAAAATTGGTCCACTATTCCCCCCCCCAACTGCACTTGATCCGGATTTTGACCTTAAATTGCTGTGCCAAATTTTTGTGTTCAGGTCTCATTCGTAACCGAGTACTTTGGGTGCAAAGTTTGCACTGAAATTGCAAAAACCTCACAAATGAAACTACCACTTTAAGTAGACTGCAATCAATCTCACCACTGTCGAGGCTAATGATAACGTGAGTATGAACAGCGGAAATCTTGCTAAAAACGCATGGAAAATGACCTCTGCTTTGACTGAAATGTATTCGTAACAATGCGGAATAACGTAAGAATTCGAAAAACACGTCAATTGAAGCAAAAACTTGTAAAAATAAAAAAGCAACTAAATCTAGCACAAATATGTAGGAAAGTGAAAGGAAATATAACCGAAAAGGAAAAGAAAATATACATAACGGAAACATGACCGAAGGAAATATGACCGAAAAGTGAAGGAAATATAAATGAAATATGATCGAAAAGTGAAGGAAATATGACAGAAAAGTGAAGGAAATGTGAAAGAAATATGACCGAAAAGTGAAGGAAATTTGACCGAAAAAAGTGAATGAAATATGACCGAAAAGTGAAGGAAATATGACCGAAAAGTGAAGGAAAAATATGTGCCGAAAAGTGACGGAAAGTTGGACTAAATGGAGGAAATGTGACGGAAAAATGAAGGAAATATTGCGGAAATGTTGCGGAAATGTGTCTGAAATGTGACGGAAAGTGAGAATTGTTATTGGAGGAAATTTGACGGAAATAGAGAGGAAATGTGAAGGAAATTTTTCCTTCGTTTTTCCGTCATTTTTCAGTGACATTTCGAAATTATTTTTTCCGGTGACCTTAAGTATGTGAATACGGGCCTTTGACATGCAGCAATAATCTCAGCAAAGCTTTTTACGTGCCTTTCCTTCCTACAAGGCTCATCACATAAACATATGTATAAATTTCAAAATTATAAAACTAAGCCTAAGCCTCAGCCTAAGCCCAAACTAATGGTGTGGGTAAAATCCGGCCCCGGCCCCGACCTTCAATGGGTAAAATCCGGCCCCGGCCCCCGACATGCCACTGGCTTATTATTTTAAATAAAAGTTAAATTTTGCTCAATAGTTGCCTCGATTGATTTCGCAACACTTTTTTTAAAGCTTTAATTGAAAATTTGGTTTTGTTTTTTCAAGCCAGTGCGTGTGCCAGTGTGCCTGTACTTGAAGGGGTATAGGGTATAAGCCTGTACCACAGGCTGTACAAGCTTAATTTTCAAACATTTTTTGAAAATGCTGAGCCAGTGGCATGTCCGGGGCCGGGGCCGGGTTTTACCAACTGAAAGTCGGGGCCGGATTTTACCCACACCCCAAACTAAGCCCGACAATAACCCTGGGACTAAGGGCCTATTTCTTTACCGGATTAAAGGGTTATTTATAATCGGTCTAAACGGTTTAAAACTTATGCTTAAAAGTGCCATTCCAAAACCTCTGAATTAAACGGACTTAACCTTTAGCGCGCTGCTTTTTAGTCAGACTAAACGGACTTAATTATGCACGCTAATGTTAAGCGTGCATGTTTAATCCTGTTGTAGTTTTGGAACGGGGTCAGACTAAAATTAAGCCGCTGACTTATTTTAACTCTTTTAGTCTGGTTAGTCCGATTTGTCATTCCGAAACCAGTATATGTAAGTATACATATTTAAGTAATGTACCCATGTATGCATGATACATGAAGCTTTGATGAAAGATAATAACAAGAAATTGTAAGCCACAGAGTCGCAGGGGTCTGAGGGCGGCAGCCGGCAGCCCTATGGAAAAAACTGGGGGAAATTTTTTATTTTTCGGTCAAACTTTTCGGAGATGGGGCGGCCCCCCCCCCCGCCCCCCCCCCCCATGAGTCTGCCCCTGTTACTGTACTGTATTCCTGATCCAGTACTCGGGTTAAATGCAGTTGGGGGGGGGGGAATAGTGGACCTATTTTTTTGAGTAGAGCACCTTGGGGGAAGCATTTTTGCTTCAAGAACCCCTATTTCATTTTTTGGATTATCTGAGATCCGACCCCCCGAAATCTGAACACTCAGTAAGGGACGTTTTCGCAATTTTTTTCCGAAGCTCTTGTTTTTTCCGTTCTAATCGTGTCTAAATTGTGTCCGATTATTGTTTACAATTTTTTAGAATCAAAACAAATGCTCTTTTACCGGGTTCCTGCCAAAAAATTGGCCAAATTCGCCAGAAACGTCTATTTTTTGACCAAATTCAAACTTGGCCTTAATTTAGGCTTGGGCTTAGGCTTAGGGCTTAGGCTTAGTATGGGGCTTAGGCTTAGGCTTAGTATCAGGCTTAGGCTTAGGCTTAGGTTCAGGCTTAGGCTTAGGCTTAGGCAATAAAAAATCGAAATTTTCAGAAAAAATCCTGCCAGCTTAGCCTAGAGAATCCTGCTAACTAAACCTAGACGATGCCTTAAAACATCATAACCCTCTCAAAACTATCCAAAAACAAAGATAATAGCCATTTTTGGCTTCGAACTTTGGCCTACGTTCACTTCCAAAAACACTGAAAATGCAATTTTCAAGGGGTCATAGCTCAGAAAATCCAAATTTGTGGATAGAGCTTCTATTACAAAAAATGCTTCCCTCAAGGTGCTCTACTCAAAAAAATAGGTCCACTATCCCCCCCCCCCAACTGCACTTGATCCCAGTACTCGTTTTCTGTATAATAATGTTGGACAAACTTCGCTAGAAGAATTTAATTTAGATCATCTACAATTTTGTGTTTTTACAGCTTATATTCACACCATGGAAGTCAAAAATGTGAAAAATGTGACGGTGAAGCCATCTCCGAAAGAGAAGAGTACGTCTTTGATAGTTGTATATAGTCTCATATAAGTGATAACTGATGTTTGTACTATTTTTATTAATATTGCATACGCTGCTAACTGAACGGTTTCTCTTTCTGGTACTTTCTGATTTTTCTTCCCATCACTGAAAAATTAGCACGTGCAAAAGTTAAATATTACGTTTGGTTGGTATATACATTGAAAGAAAGGTAGCGGACTCCTACTTTTACAAAATCCAGGCGGCGTTACTGTGCGTTATACGTACGATATTCGTACGTTACTTATACTATGCATTATATATACAAGTTGTATACTGTGTTACTATATTGCTTTGTATATATTGCGTATCATCGTTTTTAGACCAGCAGTCAGTTGGCGAATCAAGAATCATTTCTGTGCCAGTCACACTTCCATCTGTGCAACAACCAAGCTCAAATCAATTTGTGGCCGGAATACCTGTACAAAGAGAGTTACAGGTTTGACAACTGCGCCTTATTCTTCAAGTCAGAGTTAACTTTATTGTAACTATAGAGTAATAAAATAAAGAAACGTTTATAGGCACAAAAGCAACAGAGTAACAAAAACACTAGTAATGTTTCAGGTATATACATAAGATACGAAAAAGATTACAAAAACAAAATTATACTGAGATTACCCTTGAATTTCGGGGAGAAATGTGTTTGTTTTTTAAAATTTTGTTTCTGTAGCAAATTTATTGCAGGTTTTCTCTACCCCTAGTCGCACACTGCCGTCCAGCAGTGCCAGACAGGGCAGCTCAGGGATGGTTCCCGGCCCGAGCTATATACGACCGGCAGAAATGCCGCCATTTTATGAAATTCATTATCAACGGTTAGTTTTGGACGTTCCGTCATTATCAACTGGCGAGTTTTTAATTTCTCATAAGTTATAGTATGATGAAACAAGCTCGAGCTACCTACTGCGTTTATTTAGATTAAATAGGATATGTGCTATTTTGGTTTTTACCCCTTAGCCCGGTTAATATGTGTCTTTCAAAAAAGAGGAGTAAGTTCAAATCCTGATTAGCTGCAGTGAAAAATTAACAAAATAGTTTAGCTGCTTTTTTGCACGCTGACGCGTCTTCTTGACTCCTTCCTCTTTTGTGCAAAAATTTTTATTTAGTCAAGCAGTTTTCTTGGGGACTAAATGATTCTTTTCGGCTTCATGATTGAGGGCAAATTGACCGGGGCGAAGACAAGAACGAGTCTGAAACAGCTTATATTAAACCTAACGCAAATATCACGCCCAGTGTCCTCCTGTCTCCCTCAGGATTGCCCACTTTTTCATTTCCTCAGCTGCACATGTCTGACCAACTAATCAACGACAAAAAGCGAGACTTTGTCACTACAGGTATATATACCTCTAATTTAGCGCAGCCTTGTCCTATCCTAGCTGGCAGTCTTTTATAATCAAACCAAGCTATTTAAAAACTTTATATATAGTTTTACTGTATTTTATTTTAGGCGTCAGCGCGCGCCAGCAGGCCACAGCAAGGGTCTGCGTCAGTTCAGCACGAAGGTGATGGACAAAGTGCGCGAGAAGCGGGTGACTGCGTACAACGAGGTGGCCGACGAACTAGTCTACGACTATTTCGTGCAGCTGGACCGCAGTGGAACCAGGCTGTCGGCGGTATGTCGGGTGCTCGTAAATACCAGTTGGCCAGTTAAGGGGGTAATTGCGTTTTTAGGTGTTTTTCTAGAACGCAATAGCTCAGCGTTTACAGCTTCAAATCGCAAGCGGTCTTTTGCAAAAAGGAGAACTATTTTTTGCCTAAAAGTATGCTATGTATTGAAGGTTCACCATTGGTCTTCTTTTTAGCACTAGTGTTTTAAAAAAAGCTCCTTTCCAAGATTCTAGTTTTTTTAGAAAAAGTTTGCGCCACAGCTCTGAATCACACGATTACTTGTTGGGGCTGAAAGTTGGTAACGTTTTAGACACGTTTAAAATCCCCGGCGTCTCCCGTTCTTGTTTAATAACTAGTTAATTTACTGAGAAAATCGCTTAAAGACAAAAGCAATTGGCATATTTTTGGCATATTTTTAGTCATTAAAATGCTGTAGAAATGTCTACAGGTAAATTTTTTAAAAAGTGAGAGACATGCGTGGGGATTTTGACCTTTACATTAATGTGCCAAAAAAATCGTGCATAAGCATCATTCGTAACTTGAGTTCTGTGGGCGCAAAGTTTACATAGAAATCAGAAAAACCTCGAAAATGCAACTACCACCTTAACCAAGCGTTGTTTGTAAGTCTTCAAATTGTTTGTGACCTCCATGATTCGTTTGTAGCAACAGTTTTTATGATGAAACTAATCGTATGTTATCAATTGGCGGTGTAATAGTAGGCAATCGGAATTTGTAACCAGACATTGCAAGCTTTCGCTTTTTTCTCTCTATTCTATATATATTTCTGGCATATTGTAGTGGGGGTGGGGTGTTCGAGCACCCATTTCTATCTTGGTCGTGCCCCCAATAGCCCTAAAATTTTCTTCGAAACTATGTTTTTTGGGACTTTTTAGCTGTAGCGATGTCGCTTTAGTGTGGTTTTTGTTAAATCTAGTATCAGTGAAGCAATAATTACACATAAAAACCTTTTTTGCCAAAACAGACATTTTTTGCCCTTGACATTATCAATCTAGTGGTCAATTAGTATAGTTTTGATTGACGATGATGATTTATTAATGTATGTACTTGTACTACGTACATAATTTTATGTATATGGTTGCTCTACGGGATACTCCGTTCAAGTCTAACTTTAAATTTTTTTATTTTAGGAGCAACGATCTTATGATATGAAGAACATCAGACGCCGTGTGTACGATGCCATCAATGTCCTCATGGCAATGGGAATTATTAGCAAGGAAAAGAAGGATATAATTTGGAAAGGACTGCCAACCAGCACAGGGCAGGAGTGTGCTAAATTAGAGGTGCCTGTAGTGACAAATTTTGCGTTTTTTGGTCGTTTAATAGTTCTTTGTAAAATGAACCTAGGCAAAAGCGGTCTAATCAAGTGGACTACATTAGTAATGCTTGTAAGTATCGAATAACGAAAAAATTAAATGCAGCTATATTGGATTTTGTGTCATTAATCATTCAAATAAAGTAACATGTTACTTTCCTCCTTTCTTTCTCTCCTTTCCTCACGCTGATTGTCATACCATGACTTGACCATTGGTTGGTCGAGCTCCAAATTTAGCCTGGTTTCAATTAAATTTACCCCGTTACCTGATTTAGGAGGAACGACGCCAGATAATATCTCGAATCAAGGATAAGCAGGAACAACTGAAAGAACTCATCATAAAGGTCAGTTTTTGTTATCGCGTTATTAATTATTGTGTCAAACATAGCTACGCCTGTTTAACAGAGCTGAAGCTATGAAGGTCCTTCACTGCTGACCAGCCGTGTGTTTGCAGACACCGGTGACCATACGTGGGCAGCTACCGAATTCGGGGGGGGGGGGTGAGCCACCCGGGGGGGGGGGGTGTGAAGCAACTTTTCCGGATTCCGGCCATTTTTGCTTCGTGATCCACCAATTTCGCTTTCGCTTCGTGAGCCACTGATTTTTGCTTCGTGGGCTACCTTCAAAGCATTCTGGGGGGGTGAAGCATCTGTCTGGGGGGGGGGGGGCGAAGATGCCTTCTGGGGGGGGAGTGAACATGCCTTCTCCCCCAAACCCCCCCACGCCCATGTATGCCGGTGACTAATCAATGTGGTAATTTCTTCAAATCATATTAGCTGAATTAATTTACTAAAGTCTAACTAAAAATGCTGTTAGTGATAACCTAAGATTGACGAACGTTTATAAAGCTCAGCAGAACGACTAATCCCTGTCATCTGCACGTACTTGCAAAAGTTAGGTTAATTGTATAGTGAGTTATGAAGTTATTATCCCGTTAAGATTAATTCATGAAAAGGCCCTATATGAAAGCTTGAACTCTACGAGTAAGTGGTTGTGGGGGGAAGCTTTCTTCCAGATTCGAGTCGGATGGAAAAGCCCCTCACCGAACTCAGCTGATACACTGTGACAAACCCCTCAGACCATCTTCACACACTAACCTTGTTTTATACATTAGTCCAATCACTCCAATCCCACCCCACCACCCTGTCCCGACAATCGCCATCAGCTGCGAGATCGTCAGGTCCTCCTGTAACTAGGCAAATATCAGGATAAACCCTTGCATGTTTGTCGATGTCGCTTCTACCACGCAGTTGCTCATCGAGAAGTATAGCGATTTGATAATTCTCTTGCTGTTGCCGTTCTCACCTATTGTGTACTCTTGCTGTTAGATATATAGCTGTCACTGTTTAATCATAGCGGTTTTGTCATTTCAGCAAGTGGCCTACAAAAGTTTGGTGGCCCATAATCGTCAACGCGAGGAGCAGGCCGGGAAACCCTGTGACGAATCCATTCTGCAGTTACCTTACATAGTCATTACCACGGACAAAACGACACAAATTGAATGTGCCATTTCACAGGATAGGTATGTAATAACTTTCCCACGTTTTGTTTTTTCATTAATTTTCAATTCGATTCTTTTCCTATAGCTGCTACTCTCTGCGTATAGAGTTCTGCCCGGGCCTGTAGCGGGCCGCGGGCCGGGCCCGGGCCGGCCCGGGCCCGGCCCGGAGAGATTTTTCAGAAATGGGCCCGGCCCGGGGCCCGGCCCGTAAAACTCCGGGCCCCGGGCCGTGCGCGGCCCGCCGGGCCGTAGCGGGCCTCGGACCCCGGGCCGTGCGCGGCCCGCCGGGCCTAGAAATCCATAAGCCCAGGGCCGTCTCGAGCTTCAGCACCGTATGAACAATGACTGCATTGCATATATATTGATGTTGACAAGTGCGCAGGCACTTATACTACACTTATACTACTGTAGCGGGCCGCGGGCCGGGCCCGGGCCGGCCCGGGCCCGGCCCGGAGAGATTTTTCAGAACCCGCCGGGCCCGGCCCGGAAGCGCGCTAGGCGGCCCGGCCCGGGCCCGGCCCGGAAAATTTGCTAGTGGCAGAACTCTATCTGCGTATTATCGTTACTTGTATGCGGCTAACTACTGGATGTTTCGTTTCTGCAAATCCATTCGATCTAAATGGTTGTGCCCGTAAGATGGTTTGACATTTATTAGTTATATACATATATATTATACAAAAATGCATTCATATTTATACCAATAGTTAATTATCATTAGATGCAAGAGTTAGATCATCATCATCATCATTGTTTATTATTTACCTCTGGTTCGGTTTTTACCTCGAACCCTCTCTTAGGGGAATCCTGGGGATCCCTGGAAGAACCCTCGAGTTCCTGAAGCGGGTCGGCCGCCTGTAAAGCGGATTGGGATATGGTGAAAAACAGCGAGCCGCTGAAAAAAAGTTCTATTTCAGTCATTTAAACTTCGCGTTGATGGCGAATTTTTTGCTTTTTTTCTTTAGAACCGAATATCATTTTAAATTTCATCGGGATTTTTTGCTCCACGATGATGTGGATATTCTGAAACAGCTGGGTCTCACGCTGGGCCTGGAGTCTCGTCATGTTAGCCCTGAAAATATGGCCACTCTCCGCAGCTACCTCCCTCCCGCCTTTCACGACTCCTTGGACAGTAAGACTTGCTTACTTAACAGTGAGAGCTGAAACTTAAATAGCTTATCATCAGAGCATAGATATATTATGTAGCAATGTTTTCTTCTTAACTACTCGAGGGTATAGGCGCGAGCTCGCCAACCCTTATTGTATCTTGTGTAAGAATATGCACCATTAAACTATTAACTTTGCTGTTAGGATCTAGTAGTAGCAAAGAAAGTGTGGTTGTTATTGTTGCGTTTCTAAAAACTAAATTGTCTGAGTCGTTTCTGCTAAGTTTCGACAATTATTTTCAGAAATAGCAACTGGTTCCTTCAATGTGCTGCCAACGACGAAGTCAGGCGCAGGAATTGGCAAGTACGTTCAATGTGATTTTACATTAATGTCGTAAAACAGTATTATTAGACAATGAATGTAAAAACCAGTTTATTTACACCTAATTTATTATGGAAGAGTAGTGCATCTTTTCGTTTTTTGGCAACAAACATACTAAAAACAAGACTTTTATTTCTAACTTCAGTCTTGATTTCATGCGGATCTGTTATTTTGAACTGATTTCAATCTATGTCCTGTACACGTCCGACTTTTACTTTGACAACTTATTTTAATTATAACTCTGTTAAGTAGTTAACATTAGACTCTTTTTTATGTTTTTTTTTGCGTCAAAAAGCACTTTTTCTGAAATTTCGCACTTTTTTTCGGCCATGTGCGTCCCGTGACGCACTTTTTTTCGGCTGAAGTTGAAAGCTGTCATAGCTGATTTGGCCAAAAAGTGCCGAAAATAGCATTTTCGTCGCAAAAAAAATTGAAAAATTTTCCAAAATTGCGTCAAAACCATCAAATTTGTAAAATTTTCTGATGTGTCTAACGTTTCAAGCTTGATCTGTATACAGTTACAACTGGTTTCAATGACAGTTAACAACCTATTATGATTAGTTATGATTAAGATTATATACGATTAGAAAAAATCGTGTCGAAGCATGCCACACCCAGCAACAGCAAGTTTCTTAACCCTTTCATTCTTAAGCCCTGAAATCGGCCATGGAAAAATTTCGTTTGGTCACTGCAAAGACTTCATACCTACTTCAGTTGCTTGGAATTGTTCGCAATCTGCCGACGTATTGCATATTAAATGTTTGAGACTGTCGCATATATGTCACAATAAGACATAAAGAGAAATCTTCAGTAAATAATCTTTTAATTAAACAGTGTAAAAAATCAAAAAAGACCAAACAAACAATAATTCAGCATAACACGGCAACACCAACAGTCTGAGTTTTGAATGAGCAAGTGCTGTCTGATTTTCGTGTGAACGAATATCAAAAATTAAAGGTATAATTACTACATGCAAATTCTGGCTGATGCAGCACTGCTAGTGCGGTATTAATGCTCATTTTGTGTGCAACAAGCAGCAATGTTATGCAAAATTTCTGGAGTTCTTATCCGTGGCCACGACCAGCCATGGTTACAGTAGCAGTAATTTTTAGTGCAGATTATATTCGGCAGAATCTAAATCTCTTCGAAGAAATTGCTTCAAAGGAAGTTAAACCTGTCGCTACCACCTATTTTTAACATGCGTAGCGATTTTAGGTTATTACTGCTAAACTATTGGTTAATTTATGCCTCTATTCATCCGACAGTAGTAAAATTTATTGACAAACGAAAATATTACTAAAGGGTTTCTATTGGCTTAAATTCATCAATATTACATATCTATCACACTCTCAAACATAGAGCCCACAGCATGGATAGCACAGGGAGTGAACTCGCAAGTAATTAAATAAAAAAAGGTACCCTACCTATATCCTGCTTTCCTGAGAAAGACCCGGGCTTTATCCTCCTGAGCCACATACTTAGTCCTTTAGGATAAAGCTTCGCAATTTTCGGAAGCGAAGGAACCAGTAACGTAAACTTATTTGCCATGTCAAAAAATGTTATGATTCGGACTAACTCACAAACACTGATAATTAGTGAATCCAGACCAAAACAACTATTGTAAACATTGTATTTTTTAAACTTTTTCTGGCAAGTTTGTTGAATTAAAGACCTCTATGGGAAATTTTTGGCATTTTACAGCTAGCAATGAAATATGGTCTGGCAATGAAATATATAGCGAAATAAAACTATGCTCTAGCAATGAAATATATACCAGGCAATTTCCTGACAGGTTTTGATGTAATCTTTAGAATCTCTTTAAAACAGCCTAAATCCTGCACTACTTACTAGATAGCCGCATAGAGATCATAGCCCTTTTAAGGCTCTTTGAAACTACCGCCAGAATACTTAGTTTTGGATGGACATGTACTCTTTTAGAGGCACATTTACTTTTAAGGTACTGTTACTATTAATGTACTTTTAACAATTCTTGAATCAATTTAATTATTAACATCTTTTGGCACAAAAAGTGTCGGTCATAAAAAATCTCACAGGTTGCCCTTTAGAAAACAAATTAAAAAAACATCTTGTCATTTCGACGCTACAGTAACCTAACAATGCAAGCATCAACAAAAGAGACTAGCTGGCTAGCCGCCCGGGCCAGCTTGCACAGAAAACACGATCACACACAATGTCAGAATTACACACAAACACACACACTCAATTGCCCCAGCGAATACACGTAAGACGTGTAATTCGCTATGGCAAATCAAATGTAAGGTCCTGTCGCTACTGTGGTAGCGACAGGAAAAATGGCAGGTGTATCGCTTTGTAAGTAATACGTATCCGTGGATGCGGCGCAGTTTTGTAACGCGGATTTCCTACCCAGTTTTTTGTCGAAAAACCAAGCCTGCTTACAAATCTAATATCAAGATAAAATATGTTTTTTATACAAGAAAGGATTGGCATCGAAATGGCCCCTCCCACGGGTGCTGTAAACCACCCATTTCTGAATCTACAGACCAGCTCTCTACCAGATGTGAGCTACTAGGTCAATACTAGTCATCATGATCGCTTGACACAGCTGGCCGACCGGTCATTGTTTACACTGCACACACGTTTTATTAGACTGTTGTGTCTAATGTCTGAACAATTGGCTACGATATCAAAGCCAACAAGATTCCGGTTAAAATATCAAATTTGAAAAAAATGACACGGCTTTTCTCATAGTTACGCTACTGGTTCATTCTTGCCCTGTCTGTGAGAATACATTTTCATAGACTATAACTTCGATCAGACGTTCCTTAAAGGAAGTAAAACATAAACTTGCTTAGGTACTAGTAATTCTAGCTAATATTCACAAATCACACTCGGTTGCAAGAAAAGTTGTTGCACCGATACAATCAAAAACTTAATAGGTAAAGGAAAGCTACCTCTTCCAGTAGACCTCTTCAACGATATATAATATTTCACAGTTGACAAGTTACATAAGTAGCGAGTAACAAACAAGTTTTCTGTTGGATTTAACTGAAGGAGTGTGAGTGAGATAAAAAAATTTCAATGATTAGCCCCATAATGTCTATACTTTTTCACACTAAAGGTCTGTCGCCTTTTACTCATGCTTATTGATTTTTTGCCTGAATTGATCCAACACCCGCTTAGTAAGTCGAAAACAAACATATTATATCGTACAATCCTTGGACCTAACTTTATTCGAGAAAAAGTATTACTGCTATGGAAAACGCTACTGTAGCATAAAGCTACTTATGTCTTATTGTGACTTATATGTCACAGAAAGTTGCAAGTGTTCAGAAACTTTATTTTTTCACATTTTTTGAAGAAAAACACAGATACAAAAGAATCACATTTGTGCTACATACTTGAATTTTTTGTGTCCTAATTTTAGCAAAAAGTGTACAAAATAGTTACCTAAAAAACCTACCCCGCAGTCACCTTAAGATGACTTCTGAAAAATGGGCACTAGGGCCAAGCCAAAGTTACCACACGTACGTTATGCGCATAATTTGACAAAATATATCCATGGAAACATTTGTCACATAAAGACATAAAGAGCTCTTTCACACACAGCAGGAAAAATGGACCAGAAAATGGCTGGACGTATTTGTCACAATAAGAATGAAAGGGTTAAAAGCATCAATTAATGCCAATAGGTATTTAGATGATTGCCGCGCTAGTATCAAAGTTTGGAATAAGAGAATTCTATTACATATCTGCTGAAATTAGCTGCGTGTTTACAGTGTTAATAATTCAGTACCTGCCAACCTAATTTGGCGTAATGATGCCGTCTCCTGGGGAACTGAGTTAAGTCTCAAAACACCAGATACTTGGCTTCTGGAGGCTGCCGCCCCCAGACCCCTGCAACTACTGCAGTTTTCCTGCAACCACTGCAACATTCCTGGGTGTCACGTTTGACCGCTCCCTATCATTCAACGCCCACGCCACCAATGTCTGCAACAAAGTGAACAGCCGCTACAGAATATTAGCAGCCCTGGCCAGCTCTACCTGGGGCTGGCGCCCGGACCTGATGCGGCGCACCTACTATTCGCTCTGCCGCTCCATCATGGATTACTGTGCCGCCGGCTGGCAGCCCTGGGCATCCCAAACCACGCTAGCCAAGCTCGAACGGGCTCAAAACAAAGGTCTCAGAATCACCACAGGTCAGCTGCTAACCACGCCCATCGAAGCGCTTCGGCTGGAGGCTGAAGTCATGTCGTACGCCAACCGCTCGGACCAACTAATAGCCATGGCCTATGATAAGTCACTCTGCCTACCTCATAGCAACCCCAGACGGCCGCTTGTTGAAGCTAACGTGACCCACAGAACTACCATAAGAAGCAGCTTCCGTAAGAAAGGCCACAGCTTAACCAGTGCAACCAGAGGCAGTGAACCTGTAATCCGCCAAGACCTGAGCCTGCTAGGGCCACCACCGTGGAGACCCTGCTCGCAATGGCAATGTCGATCCCACCTCGCCAGCGGCAGCAACAAGAACGGCGACACCGAACAACTCCGACATGACGCCATGAAGACAGTCAGCGACCTAGCTAGCTCAAGTGAAGTCGTCATATACACCGACGGCTCGGTCACCAGTGGGCTATACAATGGCGGCAGTGCGGCGATCATAACCACGGGCCCCCCCAACACCCCCACGGTACTCGACCGGCTGCTGCTCAAAGGGCGAGCCTTATCGAGCTCATTCGAAACAGAAATCAGCGCTCTCTCTCTGGCAGTCTCTTGGCTAGCAGCCAACAACCATATTACATCCGCCTCAATCTGCACCGACAGTAAATCAGCCGTCACCTGCCTAGAATCCAGAACGACATCGGAACCTGAAGTTTCCGAACTACTGGACAGGCTCGACCACATGAACTGCAATATCCACCTCCAATGGATCCCGGGGCACTGCAATATCCCTGGCAATGACCTAGCAGACCAAGCAGCCAAGGAGGCGGCAGGCGCTGCTGGGCCTGCGGACCCATCCGCAACCTTCGGAACACTGAAAGCGGCCAGCCGTAGACTCATTAAGGATGCTCCCCCAACGAAATCCGCCCTGGCTGACACCTATGTGCCTGGAAATCCCACTCCGTCACGCACTCTGACCAGGAAAGAAGCGGTGTTACTAGCCCAAATAAGATCTGGCCACTGCCGCCGCTTTGCGGCATACAGGGCGATTGTGTCACCGGGCAGTGACCCCATCTGCCCCCACTGCAGTGAAGAGCCACAAACCATGCAACACTGGCTAATAGATTGCCCAGCTTTAACCCCCCAGCGTACCAAAACCTTTGGGAACCCTATCGTTGCCCTCTCCGCTCTGAGACTCTACCCCGAGGAGGTGGTAGCGTTTGCACGGGCCACTGGGGTCCGTTGACGCCTTGCCGCCAACAACAACAACAACTACTGCAGTTCCCGTTTTGTACTTTTTCAAGCAAAACTGCATCCTTGTAGTCTTTTTCAGCCTGCTAAAATTCAAAACTCTGCTTAGCTCCTCAACAAAATACCGACATTGACGTGATAATTAAGTCCCTATTCGATACCGCACTGTGAAGCGTATCGAATAAAACAAAAAATTCTAGATGCTGAGACGCCACGGCCAGGTCCATAGTTATTTAAAGTCCAAGTTCCCGACTCTCAGGAACCAGAATTTAAAAGTTAAGCTCAGCTTTCGCACACTTTTAAATGGGCAAGGCAATGGCGTACCCAGGGTAGGGTAGATGGCCGGAATTGCCCCCCCCCCCCTCCCGGAATTTTTTCTAAGTCAATTTTTACACAAAGGTTCTCCCTTTTGCTTTTATTGCCCGGTCGAAAAAATTTTCCGATACGTTTCCAATTGATCAAATTTGGCCTAAAAATTAAAAAATTTCCAAATTTTTTTCCTAGGGACTGCCGCCCCCAGACCCCTGCAACTTCTGGCAACGTGGTCTTCCATTTTTGATTCATATTTTTATATTAATATTGAAAATAGTGCATTTTAACCCATTACAAAAAATCAAGAAGCCATTCCCCCCGATATTCTTTTCGAGGTACGCCACTGCTTAAAGGTAGAAATAAAAAAATTTTCAGAAAAATTTTTTAAACCCCAAAGTCGTAATTGAGGACGGCCAGTGCCATAATAAAGTGATTTTCACCTGAAACATGCGCTTAGATAACATTATAACCGCCCTGCGCACTTTTTTTTTAAAATGACGCAAAAAAATTTGGCCATGTGCGTCAGACGACGCAAAATTTTTGACGAAAAAAACACTGATTAGACTTAGCTTTCACAGCATTAAGCTGTTTGTCTTGCCTGGTGCTTTTATTATAATTTATAATGGAAAGCAAACCGTCAAGTGATATAATATGCGGGCGGAAAAGTTACATGAACAGTTTTTATCACATAGCCTGTTGACGTCGATATGTTGCAGTGCAGTTTGCATGCTTTTTGCAAATTTTTTGCTCTTCAAGAAATTTTGCGAAAATATTTTTTTGTATCTGCTTGTGTCAAATTGAACAGTGACTCTGACTGTTTCTGTTTATCGCCTGGCAGTCTTTCACATTACCGCGTATCATGCAAGCAGACAGTTTTTAAACGTCTTCTAAACTGTTAGGCCTGTTTCACACGATGTGAAAAACCGTGGGGAATCTCCGCGTGGGCAATACATGGTGTGTCACGCTGTGCCACATGACGCGCCATGTGGCACCCCATGGCCCATCATGTGACACCATGGGGTGCGCCACGTCTTATCGTGTGAAACAGGCTTTTATAGAACTGAACGACATCTGAATGAATAGTATGGTTGCATCTGTTATTTTGAACAATAATCTGAGTGTTTCAGTCCCACCTCGTCTTCCCTGCACCGTCCCACCCCCGGCGCGTCTCAGGGCATCAGAATGCTGACCAGTGCCGCAGCTGTGGCCGCCTCTGGCCCCGCTTCTGCCGGCCCCATCCAGTCGGATAACACTGCTGATCTGGAAGTGGAAATGACCATGATGAAAGCCAGGCCCCCGCCGACCAATTTCATGAGTCCCGGGCCGCCGACGGGGGGAACCTCCTATTTTGTCAGCCACACAGCGCCCTCCCCTTTTGGATCTCATTCTTCCACCCGCAGTGGCCTGTCCAGCAATGACCTTCATTCGACCTGCGACTATTCGGACACGGAATCAATCAGTTCCAGTTCCAATCATGGATATTAAATGATTCTGGCTGATCCAGAGGATTTATAAATTGTGCCCTTTTCGAAAAATCAGGTCTGAAGTGTCCCCTTTCCGATTTTGTGCAACAATGCCGGTGTAATGACTACAACTGCCCGAAATGGCAATCTGAAACCATCTTAGAAGGCTTGCTTGTCGGCAGTATTTTGTTAAAAAACTTGTCTTGATAATGGTAACACCATGCATGAATATGATTTATGAATGCATAAGGGCAGTTTTTTTTAATTTACAGCGGTTCATGGCGAACTCGCTATGAAAAGTGAACGTTTTTTTGCCAACGTTCTTTTAGAAAGACATGAAGAGCCTTGGATTTGTATTACAGGGTTTTTTCCAAAGCGGCTAGTCTGCTGTTGATAAGATGAGAAAGAAGTGTGGCAGAGTAAGCTGAAACACTGCTGCTTACCCATCGATCCGGTGCAACACAAAAGTGCGGTAGCTACAAAAGTTAGCTGCTACAAAAGTTCAACAGTCGATGTTACTCATAGTGTGCACGCTAACTATTTTGGTCAAGCTTATCAGCTCAAATTTTTGCATTTTTTCTCGTATTTCGTTATTTCGTCACTGTGGTAAAAATGTTCCTCATACAGTCAAGCAATTTATACCAAAGGCACGTTGATGTGTTGTGAAAGTGCTGGTATGCTTAACTAAATGTAATAATTCAGCATATTTTTACAATGAGCAAAAGTTCGCCTCAAATTTTGCTAAAAAGTCAAGAAAAGGCAGTTTTTATGACTTTGGCAGCCTGTAACTAAAAAAATAATCAACATTTTCGCTCAATTCGAAAAAGGTATAGGGCAAATTTATTTGGCTACTGTCAAGTATGCTTTCTTTGCATTCTTATGAACTGAACAGGGTATTTGTTACTTCAACTGAAATCACTCATTGTGCTCAGAAATGACGGATTATTTAAAATTTTTTAATTTAGTTAAATAGGGCCTCATTGGGGACAGCTAATATTACATTAAGCACAGTTTGCCCGTACCCGTTGAAAAAATAGCGGACAAAAAATTAAAAAATGACGTTTCAGGAGACTGAAGAAAATTTGCAATTTTTGAAGGGGTTTATTAACACTGCCAATGCTCTTGGCTGCTGTGACATATACTAACCAAATTTTGCGGATATAATAAATGCATAAGGGAGTATATGTATGTAAATTATGGTGCCAAGTGATTATTGGTATTTTGTGATATTGGCATGAGAAGTCAGAATTGAGGTGAAAAAACTTCAAAGTTACAGATCGCCTAGAACGACTAACAGAAATATGTCATATTTTAGCTAAAAATATTCTTAAAATAAAATGGGTTAGACCTTTTTTGAATGGCGTTTTTGAGTAGTGTAAGAGCCACAAAAATTTGCATTCAATTTTGTAAGTCCTCAAAAAATACACAAAAAATCCAGTTTTTAAGCTATAAATTAGCCGTAAAAGTTTGAATCAGTGTCAAAATTCGCTGAAATATTATTATTTGCATTCGCAATGCTCGTGCCAAATTTGATTATGTTCGATCAAGTAATTTTTGAATTATTGCAAAAACTTCGAAAACGTAACTACCACCTTAAGGGGGTAGTGTCGCGAAAGCAGTCGATTTTGCGTAACTGTAAAACATTTTTAGAAAAAAATAAGACTTCGTTTTTTATATATTTTGAAAATATATGTTGAGGCAAGTATTTTCGCCAAGTTTCATCAAAATTGATGCAGTATACTGTTTGCAGTGAGGTCGCAAAGTCGGAAAAATGACGTTTTAAAAACCTATTCACATTCGATTTTTTCGTCACAATTATCAACTTATTTGTTTAGTTTGTTTACACAGACTAGAAGGACATATGTTGTAGTTTATGCACACAAAATTTAGTGCAAATTGCTTGAGTGGTTGCGGAGTAATACCTGTTTGAACTGTGAAACTGTGCGTAAACAGTGAAGTACTCACAGCAATAATGATAAATTATGAAAAATTTAGACGCTTATTTTAAAATCGAAAGAAAAACGAACCTTCATTTTTTTTTCTTATTTGTGGCAAAAAACTGTGCGTCGAGACGTTATGTGTACTTCACAAGCTGGCCAATCTGATATCTGGCTTAATTTTTTGAATTTTCATGTCCTTATTGTGTGATGTCTGGCTTACAATCGGTGATTGGTTCAAGATATTGGTAGATATTGGTAGTCTAGTGTCTGACAGTACTTATTTAACACAGTATAGCATTGGACTAGTTTCTCAGTGAACGTACAAGTTCAAAGCAAAAAGATTTCTTTTTGCAACCTATGAGCAAAACTGCTTTCGCGACACTACCCCCTTAAAGCTGTTTTCATATGTGGGCACAGGGTCTCGGACAGGGGGGGGGGCTTTTCCCGGATTTTTTAAATCTTAGGGGGAGTTGTCCCGACGTTTCGGGGACTTAACTGACAAAAACGCAAAAATTTGCAGTTTTTTGAGAATTTTTTTGCAAAATTATTTTTGATGGTGTGATTTAGGCACATTGCGGACTTACGCATTATGCTAAAATAGCTGTTTTAGCGTTAAACCGAGTTTATGCATTGCGTTCCGACCATTATGTATTGGTCAGGTTTGGGTACGTATATAGCAATGTAATCTGTGTATATTTTGTTTGTATGTATATATTTTGTTGGTTGATGTCAGGGACTTAGAAGGAGCAGTTTTTTATTCACTGGGTAATACCTTGTTAAGTTTGTTGCTGTTATACAGCTGTTGTTTTTGTTTTGTTCTTTGTAGTGTCTGATGGCGGTTATCAATAATTAGTTTGTTTAGTAGGATTAATGTTTGTGGTAATTTCGTTGCATTTATAATGCATAGCAGTAAGTATTGTAATATAGTGCATATTAAGTTAAGCTTGTAAACTGTATGCATATTCTGGGCTGATTTATTTGGATTAAGACAGTTTGAGCTGCTTCAAGAGAAATTCGATTAAACCCAGTTGCGGATAAACTAAACTGGCTATTGGAAACTGGACCATATCATTAGAATCAAAATCATGTAACAGTTTATACAGTATAGTAATGGAATGACGTTTTAGCATACGTAAAAAGAATGCAGCGGCTATATTATGTACTCTTATACGCCGTAACGGTAACAGATTATCCTGATGCGAAAAGAGTTCAGATATTGCTCAGAAATTGTCATACAAACAATTGCATAAGACCACAACAGCGTCCAAAAGTGATAATTCCCTGGCACGTCACGTGGAAAAAACAATTGCGACGGGTTTAGGAAATGACCAACAGATGCCAGAGGATTTTTTGTGTACGTGCAATTACTTGAGAGTGAATTAACACCGATGTAAACTTTTAGAACCGTACAGATTTGGATGAGTGTGAGTCACCAAAACAAAACATTTTCTACGTACTATAGAATGATTTTTTTATTGTATACTTATACAGTTAAGCTTTAGTTTAATTGGAACAAGTAACGTTTAATATTTTCAACTATTTCAGCTGCATGCCAGGACGAGCAAAAAGTGTTTACCTTTTGACGCAGTCTAAAACTTGGTAAAATTTTTGACAATCATGGTAACGGTTATTTAATTGACTTGCAAGCAATTGCCTACTGCTTTCACGTGAAACACTATTTTTGCTTTGTATATTTTATTGTATTGTTGGTGATAATTTTTTGTACTAGTTTTTGTATATATTCATATGTTTTATATCATGTATCGCTATTCACTAGTCTTATTTTGTTTAGACATTATAACTGACTTGTCGTTTTCTTTGTACCCTGTTGTACGATAAACGGCTTTCAATAAATGCAATGGTTAGCTAGTTGGTTTTACTGATGTCAACTTTTAGATTCAAGGTCAATACCTAACCTATTTATTTGCATAGCTTCCTATAGCGTAGATCGCAACTTGTTTTCGCTGACGCACTCAAGATGGTAGAGGTAGTGTCGCCAAAGCAGTATACGTTGCGAAAAAATAACTTTTTGCTTTGAAGTTCTACTGTTCACTGAGAAACTAAAATGCTGTATGGTGGCAAATTGGAATTTCCAGACTCGAAGATTTCGACCAATATTTTCGACAATCTCTATTTGTAAGCCACACATTACACAAAAGAAACATGAAAGATTAACAAAACAGGCAAGATACCAGATTGGCCGTCGACGCACAACCACAAGTAAGAAAAGACTAGGTTCGTTTTTCCTTAGATTTCAAAATAATGCAATTTATCATTATTGCTGTGAGTACTTAACAGGTTTCACAGTTACAGGAACTACTCCGCACTCGGCAACCACGAAAGCAATTTGCAATAAATGTGTGCATAAACTACAACCTATATATGTTCTTTTAGTCGGTGTAAACAAACTAAACTAATAGACCGATAATTGTGACGAAATCATCGAATGTGAATAGGTTTTCAAAACGTCATTTTTCCGACTAGGCTTCTTCACTGCTAACTGTATGCTACATCAATTTAGATAAGAGCAATGTAACCTTTCACTGAACAAGTTTAACAGTGGTGCAACGTCAACTGCTTTCGTGACACTACCCCTTTAAATAGATTGTACATGTGTAAATTATATCACGATGTAGCGTGCACTCAGTATGTATGTAATTTATATGCAAATGTGAAGCGCCAAGTGCATGAACGAGTGCGCGCAGCGCACGAGTTTATTCACGCGGGCTTCACGTGTTAGTGCGAATAGGTGCTGAGAGTGCACGCTACAAAGTGATATAACATACCTATGTTATTTCTGTTTTGAACAAGCAAAGCCTAATGCAAAATGGGCCTAAAGCTGGTAAACTTATATTATCACTCCGTGAAATGAAATCTGCTGCGCAGCAAATACTCATAACAGTCGATGCTGTAAATGTTATTATATATATAAATGTGTTGACAGTTGCAAGGTGTAACTGTACAGCCCGTTTGGTGTTTTTCTAAACCAATTTTGATTCTGTTTTTGGCTAGGTACGCAATATTTTTTGAATGCTTAAAACAAATGCCGAGCTCAAATTGCCGTTAATAAACGATGCTTTGTGGTAACCCCGTGCTTGTCAGAACAGTGAATTTTAAGTTTTAAGTCTGCTTATTTTTCTCAAAATAGTGGGCTGATTTAGCGATTAGTCTTAGTGTCTATGAGTTTGTTTATTTTAAGCAGTAGGTATGTTGATAGAAAATACTTGAAAACTTGAAAAGTTTTACTTATGAACGGTCTGTGTACGTGAACGAGACTATGTAGCTGAAACAATGAACAATGTGAGAACAGTGTATATAATTTGAGTCTTCACAATTTTAATTGTCTTTTTTTTTTTTTTTTTTTTTTTTTTTTTTTTTTTCTTTCGCCCCAGAAAGCGGTCGAACACAGCTATGTTCAGATTCGCTTCTTTCTTGTGTTGAAGAATAGTAAGGCTACGAACCATTCTCCAAAACAAGAGTATATCCTATTCGTAGTTATTATGTTAAGGTGTATGAATGTTTAAAGTTTAAATTAGGGCAATTTGTGAGACCTTGACCTCCGATCCGAGGGTACAGACGCAAGAGTCTCACGGAGATATTTAAGTCTAATTTAATTTCAATACCTGACATTTCTTTGTAGCTTCTATATATCATAATCTGGATTGATTCTTTTAGCGAATTGAACGACCTTTTTCATTTGATTTTGGTTTCCAAATAAAAGGCCAGTTGTACCAAACGGTGAAGTGCCAAAATGTTCTTCTCTTTCAGTGTTGTACTTTGGACATTCGTTAAGCAAGTGTGTCACTGTTTGGTTTTTATATCCACATTCACATACAGGGCTTGGTTCTTTTCCAATCATGTGCCTGTACAACTTTGACCAATAAGTGTGCCCTGATCGCAAACGTGCTATAGGTGCTTGTATTTCTTTGGGTGTCATCTCGTAAATTTGTGCTTCTTTTTTTCCTGTTTTAGCTGCAAGTTTGTAATATTCAGCCCCATTAGGGTCCTTTGTGAGGTTTTCTTTCCACATTAAGTTAACTTGTTTTTTGATTAAGGTTTTAACTTCATCGGGCTCTAATGGTGGTATGGATGCTGGATGGTCGGCTTCAAGATCTACTGGGAGAGATAATTTTGGGGAACTGGGGTTTCCTTCTTTAAGTCTGCGTTGCGCCTCAGCGTTTGCTAGTTCATTTCCATGGATGCCCGCATGACCAGGTATCCATGCAAGTGTTAACTCCTTTCCTCGAAATGTATTTTGTATTCTCTCTTTATTTTTTTGTAGCAAGTTTTGTACTGCGGCTCGTGAATCAGTAAAAATTACAACCCTCTGATCTTCTGGCTTGTTGAGATCTTTTAAGGCTAGTATAATAGCTTCTATTTCTGCACTTGTGGATGATGTGCAACATTCCAACAGCTCATGTCTTGCAATTAAATGCCTGTTTGGTCTACAAATAATCCACGCAGCTGCCGCTTTTCCAGTTCGAATTTCATATGCTGCGTCTGTGTAAATTCGGGTCCAGACAGTAACTGAAAATTGACTAATGCATTCTAGCCCGGCAATTTTTTGTGCCATTATAATGTCACTTTTGTTACAACTGGACAGTGAAAAATTTACTTTCAGCGCTGCATTACGCGTTAAACTTTGTTCAGAGCTTGGTGAAAGGTCGGTAGTAGACTGCGAGTTTGCTGAGATCAATTTTCTTGGGATATGCCACAGTCCCAGATTTTGCAGCAATTGTTCCGCATTTTGGGTTGTCTTGTATTTCTTAAGCCGAGGTTCATCTTTTTTATTCAATATTTTATCTGCATGCATCGAATTTTGTTTGGGAAGATGAAATAGAAAGTTTAAAAATTTGGCTGCAGCCTCTGTTTGTCGTAAACATAGTGGAGCAATTTTACTCTCCATTTGTAAGACTTTTATTGGAGTTGACCTGAGTTGGCCTGTAATCACTCTAAGGGCTCTGTTTTGCACTTTTTCTAATCTTTGTCTCGTAGTTTCAGTGGTACTTAACCCAAAAATTTCTTGTCCATATTCAAGAACAGGTCTGATTAAGCTAATATAAGCTTGCCTTAGTGTTCGTAAGGTGGCTCCTTTTTGTCTCGCAGCGAGCATTTTAAGCAATGGCAGTCTCATCAAACCAGCTTGACATCTTGCTGCAATATGTGGACCCCATGATAGCTTGTTGTCTAGGAGGTACCCTAGATATCGGACTTTTCGTTTTCTCGGAATATTTTTTCCTCGTACTGTTATGTTATTCAGATTACATAGTGTCGATTCCGATTTTAGCGTAAACATTATTGATTCTGTTTTACTGGTCGATATGGTAAACCCCCATCTGGTGGACCATTCCTCAGTGGCGGTAGTGAGGGATTGCAAGCATCTTTGTATATTGTGAATATCTTGCCCAGTAACCCATATAATAATATCGTCCGCAAATAAGGCCATTGATGCTGAAGCGTCCGAGTATTTTTCGGCACATTTTTTAATTTCTTCAATATCATTGATCATAGTAATGAAAAGGAGCGGACTCAGAGTACCACCTTGTGGAACGCCAACTGTTTGATCAAGTTCTTTTGAAAAACTGCCATTCATTTCTACCCGTACTTTTGTTTCATTGAGGTATGATGCTATAAACAGCAACATGTTACTGTTTACCCCAATGCGTTGGAGTTTTGAAAGTAGAGCTCCCCTTTGTACAGAGTCGTATGCCTGCTCCAGGTCTATGAGAATCGCTGCAGTAGATTTTTTGTTGTGAAAACCATGCTCTACATCTCGCACTAACTTGATCACATGGTGGCTCGCGCGTTTTCTTTTCCTAAAGCCAGCTTGCAATGAGCTCAATAAATTATTTTCTTCCATCCATTTGTACAATCTTTTGGCAATTATTTTTTCTAGTAACTTGAACGGACAACATAGTAGTGAAATGGGCCGGTAACTTGCTGCTTGTTGTGGATCTTTATTTGGTTTTAATATTGGCTTGACGATAGCTTTTCGCCACACTTTCGGTAACTGGCCAGTTTTCCAGACTAAATTGAAAATATTTTGTAAATTATGTGCAGCTGCCGGACCCATATGTTTCAGAAAATCATTGTGAATCTCGTCACATCCAGGTGCCTTTCCTGATTTCAATTCTTTGATAGTGGAAGAAATTTCTGCAGCGGATATATCCTCAATGAAAGTTTTCTGAGGTGCAGTTTGTTGTGCCCATTTTTTTGTTACCACATTGTTTGGGGTTAAGTAGTTAGGTGTTGATTCAGAAGGAATTCTTCGTGTGTAAAACTGACACAGTTGGTCAGCTTTCTGTCTGCTTTCTACAAGTACTTCTCCGCTTCCAGTCCGTAAAGGGTGATTTTCTTCCGGAACTCGCTTGCGCATTATTGCTGATGTTAAGTTCCACAGAGTTTTGCTGTTGTCTCTCACGTCAATGGTGCTCATTTTGGAGTTCCAACTTTTTCTTTTGTCAGCATTAATTGTCTTCCGTGCTTCCGCACTAGCTTTGTTGTATGCTATTCTTGCCAATTGTATAGCCTGAGTTGGGTAGCGTTTATATGACCGGTACCTTTGTTTTAATTTCATATACTGATTTAGAGCAAGTTTTCTTCGATTGATAGCTTTGACGCACTTTGCAGAGAAACCCCATTTTCTTTCCAGGTTGCTAACTTTTTGTATTGTCTGGTTCGCCGCTTTTAAAATCATTTTATTTAAATGGGATGTAAGATATTCGGAATTGCTACATTGGTTTTGGTTTATGGGATGAGATTTTATTAAACTATCTAACTGTGAACTGTATTCTCGCCAGTCAGCTGTTCGGAATCCATCTTTGACGTTTTTGATTTGGTTCATTATCGAGGCCTCTATTCAGTTTTACATCTAGTCGTTGAGCAAAATGGTCACTGCCTAGGTTGTCAGGGCTACTTCTTACGTTTAACACATTAATATCTGCTATACTATAAAAATGTCAAAATGCACCATCTGAATTAGCCATAGGGATTCTTGTCGACATTGTGCATTTATCATAATAAATTTTCAAAGCATTTTCTGATTCACTAATAAAATCTATCAGAACCACCCGTTTTTATTCGTATTTCTACATCCCCAATAAGTGTGGTGAGCATTAAAGTCCCCGCCAATGATAGTTTTTCTGCGGCTGTTAACTACGGGAAGACACGGCGTGACTTGCGGTGGGTTGTAGACATTCCATATTTCGATTTTATCTCCGTTAAACCAAGTCGTTACTTTCAATATTTCAGTAGTACTATTTTCAGCATCTCCGTCAGTATTGTCGTGTATCGTGGCACAAGGTATAACCGATTTAACTAGGGTAAGGAGACCACCACCTTTTGCGCTTCTATCTTTGCGATATATTGTGTATTTTTTGAACTTCGGCGTTCTATAGTTTTGTGATAGTTTTGTTTCTTGTAGAAGAACAATATCAGGCTGTGTATTGTTTAAAGTTACTCTAAGTTCGCATAAGCGAGTACGAAGTCCATTGCAGTTCCACGAGATAACACTTATATGATTTTTTATGGCACCTGTAGTTTGCAGATCTTGTTTTATTATCGATGCTTTTGGTTTTTGATTTATCGGAATGTATACGTTATGACCACTGCTATGGTTATTGTTTTTTATTGCTGACAGGGGTGGTTCTACTGGTATGCTTTGACTAGTGGAAGTGTTTTGGCTAGTTAGTGGTTGCACTTGGAAGTTTTCGATAAATTTCCGCATGTTTACTCGCCAATTCAGCAGATCAGTACAGTTTACTGGAGCGCTAAGGTTTGTTCTAGTTAGTATCCTCTCCGCAAAGATGCACAAAAACACTCCGCAACTAAATGAATCCCACTGCTGTGGAAGCGTAAATCTGTCCCATATTGGAGACCGTGGGAACATCTTTCTCGGCCACGTGTCGGACGTAAGGTCTATCAACTGTTGTATAATTTTTGTTTGGTGAGTGGAGGCTTCAAATCTGTTATGGCTAGCTAACGAGTCAAGATGTCTCACCATTTTCATGTTCACATATATTGCTATTAGTGACCAGTGTCCACTTTCTCGTGCCTGTCTATTTGTCGTCGACGCGTTACCCCAGAAAAGAGGAGCTAGTATTATTTCAGGAGCTCCCTCGTTATTTTCGATCCAACTTGTGAAGAATTCTGTTATTAGGTTTTCTGAGAGGGTCATAGTTGTGGGAATTATCATAACGCCACCATTTCCATTTTGCAGATTAGAAGACAGCAGTTGTGATAGTGCCACATCAACAATGGCGTCTGAAAGGGAGTTGGTTGGTAGTAGACTAGTGATATCAGAATGGAAAAGTGGGACTTCGTGGATTGTGATAACTTGTCTGTCCTCCATGTTTATTCCTCTTTCTGAAGCTGAAGCGTAACCATAACGACATGTCTGTTTATGTTATACACCAAATTGTTTTGAAATTCTAATTTTTGTTGCGCCACAGCGCATCAGGTACTTATTCTTGATTTTGAGACAAATCGCTGCGCCCGTGCTACTTTCTGCTTCAATATGTTTGTGCAAGTTTATCTTGATTGCAAGAATGCGTGTGTCTTGTGTTTTTTTTAAATTATGATACAATTTTGGCTATGTGGAATTTCGTACGTTATAACATCAAAAAAAAAATAGGTGCTTTCTTCCAAATTATTAAGTTAAGGTAGTTTTTATATCGTTAGTTATCTGCACACTGATGATACACACTTACGATTACCATTGATCAAAAATTTAGTAAATTCATCGCTACCTAACCCTGAGGTTGCCTAATCCAATAGTTGTCTTGATGTGTGTGCGATAGATGACATTTCCGATTCTAAGACCCGCCCTATTTCTTTTATTTTCTAAAATTTATGCAAGTTTTAGAATTTGGCGATGCATTTGCGAAACCCCAAGACTGGCACAGACATGACTGCATCTGCATAACAAGTTGTAGTTATTTGCAGTCAGTTCACTCAAAAAAAAAATATATTAACGGTTGGTGCTTAGGAAAAATTTTTCCGAAGACTGAGCTTGCTACTACTAGAAAATTGTTTTAAATAAATTTCATACACAGGCCAATAATAACTAATATGCACCAAGATGCGAAAAAATGAACGATACATACATACATACATACATACATACATACATACATACATACATACATACATACATTCATACATACATACATACATACATACATACATACATACACACATACATACATACATACATACATACATACATACATACATATATATATACATACATACATACATACATACATACATACATACATACATACATACATACACACACATACATACATACATACATACATACATACATACATACATACATACATACATACATACATACATACATACAAACGCGACCCGCGCATACGCACGCATGACTTCGAGGGGACACGCCGAGTGCGCGGCGCGAGCGCCAAGCATTATGGCCACCCCGCGCACATAGACGCAGGAGAGCAAATCTCATTGCTCCACAGAGTACCTGTGTGACGATCAAAAACAGGAAGGACTAAATTCCAAATCTTGAAAAAAAAAAAAAAAAATTTTTATGAAAGAAGTTAGAGCTGGTGGGGATCGGACCCTCATACCTCAGATCACCAGTCCGCAAGCCTCAGCCCCATCAGATCTCACCACCAATAAGGGGTGCCAAGTCCACAGAACAGCGGAACACAAGCACGCAGGGGACCACTGAGCAACTCCATCAAGCCACTGCGAGGCCACAAAATTCTCACTCTCCCATTCTTGTGACACAGACATTCACAACAATTACAAGGGTCAGCCCCACTCAGCTCCATGATTACATGCACACAGTCCTCCCGATCAGACAGACAGCCTTCAGTCAACCGATTGCGAGCAGTGATGGTTCATCAGGCGAGACGACCTGAATAACATAGTTGCCTGCTTCGATGGCGCCAGCCCGGCTCCCGCCCCAGGCTCCAGTATTCAGTGCGCCGTCCTAGACAGCCACCCCAGCACAAGTTACAACACAACTGCCAAGGAATCATACAACCATACATACATACATGCATCCACATATAAACCTGCACTCACCCTTACATTGTTCACCTCCAAATACTTGTAAAACCCAGGATGGAATTATAAAACAAGACCAATGGTGATAACAGCAATATCTAAATGGTCTACTGAAATTTATCCAAACATTGTTTACCATCCGGCCTTTATGAGCTACTAACATAACCTGTGCTAACAAGATAAAATAACTTGTGCTAACAAGATGTTCGGTTGTTGTCGATGATTGTTAAAATATTTAATAGAACAATAGAATTACCTTGGTAGTTGACAGTTGTGGATATTACCTATATATTTGTTCAGCGATTTTTCTTTACGTGAATTTTCAAATATACAGTGCAGGTGACAGTTTAACCTTGGTCCCGCGCCTGCGTTTTTGCTTGACTTTGGCTTGACTGCAGACGTAAGAAGAAGCGATATACAATGTATTCAACCTCACCAATTTGCAACCCCAACAGCGTTTATCGCCAAAGTCCAGTGCCCGTATAATAGATCCAAATATCAAAGTTCTCAAAAAAAATTTTTGTTGAGTTAGTAGAAAATCAGCAGATCGTCTCATCCGTATATTTCCTTTAATTGTCTCTGTAGTGCAATGAAATGTCTGCCAAACTTTTGTATATTCTTTATGCTTTATATTTGTGCAAAATTATAACTGTGTAAATCGTTCAGACATGTCAATATGCAAATGAACTTTATCATTGCAATGTTGTGTGCATACATACGTACATATATGTACAATTGCAGCCAGCCGCATACTGAACACAGCTGCAGTAACAGACACATTGCGCGCACACATTCATGCTCACATACAGCCCCACAGTAGCATTGATGAACACATACGCAAACGCACACACAAATCCTTTCAAAATACACGTTATTATCCGACAGACTCATTCTAAAGAAGCCTGCTGCGCTGTGGCGCAGCAGGAAAAATACAGTGCAATAAGTCAATAACTAAGATGCACGCCCACAGTAGTACAATAACTCTAGATTCTAGATGCACGCTGTGAATCTAGCAGCGTGCACTTAGTTATTGGCGTTAGCAAGAGTGCATAATAAGAAGAGTATAACACTCGTCCAATTCCTGGCAGGGGCGATAACCTGCCCATTAACTCCAACAGCCGATTGACCAAGACCACCCCACAAACTGGCCCGCACGGGCCCCCCCCCCACAACCACCCCGTCCACGCCCCCCCATCACCTAGGCAACGGGGCCCCCCCCCCCATTGCCCCGCCAAATTACCCCCCAAATGCCCCGCCAATCTTGGGGGGGGCCCCCCACATTTTACCCCGGTCTAATCCAGGCCAAATCACCAAATTTTGCTCAAAATGCAGTTTTCGCCAATCTGTGCCTGTTTGGGCACTCAGCCTCAACTTTTGGCTTGGGGCCCCCCTCGAGGCCGGGTACAACCCATTGTATTCGTTTTCTGGATGCTTTATTGAAACACAAGGGTCCCCCCTTGTGAACTTGAAAAAATTTTGGTAACGGATTGGATAAACTTTTTTCTATATTTAGGTCCAAATTGCGGATCGCAAGTGTTAGTTTGTGCCCGTGCTTCCATATGCCTCACCTAGGGGGTAATGGGCAAATTTTCAACAATGCGGATTCTTTGTTTTCTGGGGAATTTGACCTCCTGAACACGAATTTGAGCTCCATTATTGTGTGACGGCTCCAAAACTGTGCACCGCCTCCCCTCCAGAGACAGGGGCATTTTCTAATTTGAGGCTTTACGTCCTAGAGGTAATTTGGGCATTTTGGGCATTTCTAAAATACATTTTTTAATTTTTTTTTTATTTTAAAAAAATTTTAAAATTGTAAAAAATTTGACTTTTTCAGATTTTTTCCTAGAATTGTAATTGTATGATTGTATTGTCTTAAAAAAGTTTTAAAATCTTCAAATTGGTACAAATCAAAAAATTTTAGGAAAAATAAAAATTTTAAAATTTTTTTAATTGCGAGATTTTGATGATTTAGGATTATATCGGCATTCCGGAAAGCAAATATTAGCGTTCCAAAAAAAATCTGAAAAAATGTCAAATTTTTTAAAACTTTAATTTTTTTAAAATTAAAAAAAAATTAAAAAATGTATTTTCGAAATGCCAAAATGCCAAATTACCTCTAGGGACGTCAAAGTCTCAAATTAGAAAATTGGACCCCTTGGTTCTCGTAGGGGAGGCGGTCGCAAGGTTTTTGGAGCCGACAACAAAATGGAGCTCAAATTGGTTCAGAGGCAATACCCAGAAAACAAAGAATCATTGTTAATTTGCATTTTACCCCCTAGGGAGGCAGTATGGAAGCAGAGGGAAAATAATTGTGTATTTGGGAAGCCCAAGAAAAAGTTTTCATACAATCGTTAAAATTTTTTCAAGTCAAAGGGGGACCTTGTGTTCATAAAGATCAGAAAACAATGGACCCGCCCGGGGCGGCACCAAGCAAAGTGGGTAGAGCCCAGGGCAGATTGGCCAATGATTTAGAGCAAATTTTGGGATTTCAAGGGCCATTTTCAGACGGGGCAATGGGGGCCCCAGGGATGGGGGACCCCCCCCCCCCGTTTTCAGGGCTGATTGGGGGGGACCCCCCCCCAGTTGGCGGGGTGGGTTGGGGGGCCCCTCGTTTGGCGGGCGGGTTGGGGGGGGGCCCGCCAGTTTTGGCGGGGTCCAGTTTGTGGGGGTGGACTATGGTCCAATTCGTGGCCTGTTTTTGGAGTAAAGTCGCAGGTTGTTCCACCCCTGCCAGATTGGCAGTGTCATACTCTTCTTATTATGCACTCTTGGCGTTAGTTATTGCACTGTTTTTTCAAGACAGGTATGATATAAAATATAGTACGGATCGCAACATGATTAACTCAAGTAGCGCATATGGCACATTTTTCAGCGCAATTTGCAGTCACTAGAAGCACTATATGTAGCACTTGCCATTAAATTTTCTTTTATTCAAATTTCCCAAGTTTCTGTAATTTGAAAAACCAAAAAACGTCTGTCTGTGTAACCAACTATAATTATTTTTTGTTGTGAATTGAGATGAAGTCTCGGTAATTAGTGTGTGAAAACATGTCAAGATTTTGAATATCTTTTAACGGTGTCTTTTGAGAAATGGACTTGGAAAAACTTTCCACTAGAACTGTCATATTTGACACGCCAATAAGTCCTCTAAGTGTATATATGTATGTACTTCTGTGTAAGTCCGAATCAAGCTTTTTCTAACCGTACGGAACTACGGACAAACAACTATAATTTAGACAAAAATTACGCAATCCGCAATTTAGACAAAAATTACGCAATCCGCATTAACCACGATAAATATCGCGGCATTACCGTACCGATAACGGAGTCCGTTCCTGACTTCCTCACCTTGCCTGCCAGTGGAGGGGTGTAAAATATGCGCTATAATTTAGGGTAAAAAGGTCGCATTGCTGTGATTTTGTTATCTTGAGTGGGGCTGTTCATTACGGCAATATGTGTATGACAGACAAGGGGGATCATAGTTTGCACTTTGCTACATTCAAATTGTTGTGTTATTCAGCTGCCGTTTTACGTTTCAGCTCAGTTTTAAGGCTCAGTGTGAACCGGGCTTAAGGTGGTAGTGTCGCCAAAGCAGTTTTGCTCATAGGCTGCAAAATGAGAGCATTTTGCTTTGAAATTGTACGTTCACTGAGAAACTAGTGAAATGCCATAAGGTGTCAAATAATTACTGCCAGACACTAGACTACCAATATCTACCAATATTTTTAACCAATCACCATTTGTGAGCCAGACATCACACAATAGAGACATAAAAGTTCAAAAAATCAAGCCAGATATCAGATTGGCCAGCTTGTGAAGTACATGTGATGTTTTGACGCACAATTTTTGGCCAAAAATAAGAAAAATGAAAAATGAAGGTTCGTTTTTCTTTTGATTTCAAAATAAGTGTAAATTTTTCACAATTCATCATTAATGCTGTGAGTACTTTACAGGTTACGCACAGTTTCACAGTTCAAACAGGCATTACTCCACAACCACTCAAGCAATTTGCACTAAATTTTGTTTGCATAAACTAGAGCATATGTGCTTTTACTTTGTGTAAAGAATCTAAACAAAAAAGTTTTTAATTGTGACGAAATTATCGAATGTGAATAGGTTTTCAAAACGTCATTTTTCCGACTTTGCGACTTCACTGCTAACTGTATGCTGCATCAATTTTGCTGAAACTTGGCAAAAATAATTGCCTTGAACCATATTTTTATAATATATAAATAAGAGTGACCTATCTTTTACTGAAAAAGTTTTATAGTCGCGCAAAGTCGACTGCTTTCGCTACACTACCCCCTTAAACGATGCACAGTATTTGTTCGGTCACTAAAAGACCAGGCCTGCACAGAGCATTAAGACTGGAGAATTCGCAGCATTCATTTACGCGACACATGTAGATAGATGTCCAGATAAAAGAGCCCCTAGGGACAGTTTGTCTGACTTTTTTTATTCAAAAAAATACCAAATGTTAGGCTGGGCCTAGTCTTCTGGACTCCAGGATTTGCCGGTGGTTACTCCAAACTTTAACATGGCTAACCGAATTACATACGCAGTTTTAGCAGCTTATGCTGAACGTTAGCTGAAATTGACTTACTGGATTTGATACTTCAGGCCTGTGCTGAATTTTCACGTTTTCTTATGCTAATGAGGCAGGAGACCTGATTTCAATCCTTGCTTGGTGACATATCAGGACGAAAAGTTTACCCTATTGATGCAGGTATGTTTTGCTGTGATTTTTTGCCAAATATTTTGGGGTTGACAAAATAACAAGTTTATTTTTTCTAAAGTTACATTACGGTTGAATTATTCATACATACAACCGTAATATATAAGTTCAGCCGGCAAAATTAACGAAATAGTTACGTCACATACTCGTATTCTGATCTTATGCTCTATTAGGGATATGACTTTTTTGTAATTTTCCGGCTAAATGGACAAATGGCTATAAGTAATTGTATGAATTGACTCTTAAACTCAGATACCGAAACAGTATTTAATTATCGCGTCAATGCGACAAATCTTCCTCAATTTCTAGAGCTATCATCAAAAAAAGCTTGATAGGACATCATATAATAATTACGACACTCGTTTAATTTGCCAGCTATGCAACGTACGTAAGCGCATTGCAGGTTATTAAAGGAAATGAGACCATTGTGTTTTGTTTTCACTGTGTCACCAACTGCATAGACAACTCTCTTTTTTCCCGTTGTGCCACAGCGCAACAGGTTAGGTGTTTTTCTGGAAGGCTATTTATTGCTCAGCCATTCCAGATTAAAACCGCAATCGGTCTTTTGCAGTAATTAGAACTATATTTTACCTAAAACAATGCCGTGCATTGAAAGTTAACCTTCAATTTTGTTTCAGTACTAGCGTTTAAAAAAGGTCAAAGGAAAAGAAATCACAAAAATCTAAAATGCAACTACCACCTTAAACGTTTCTGCGAATTCCAACCCAATGCATATTTTCATTTACAGTTAAATTTTTTGGTTCAGGCAACAACTGTAACAGCCTCAATGGATTGACGCGTCATGTTAGGTCAGGAGACAGCGTTTCATTCAGCTGACTATTGAATGCTGCCCAAAGTGCTCTCAATGTCAAAACTCCATAAAATGAGCGCTATTGTGTGGAAGAATGAGAATCAGGATCCCTGGCACATGGGAGAGAACGAGAACGCGCCTGCTCAGGATTTTCACCGGGTGGCGTTCGGGTCTGGTCTGGTTATTCTGGTTCTGTTTGTCATTATGGCTGTCATGACAGGTAAAGATTATAGATAGACATTTATATACAGTACATGGCAAAATAAATTTTTTTTTTCTTTTGGACTAACCTTAGTCGTTTTGGATGATTCTACGTTTTTTTCGGACAATAGTAGTTTTTTGTAACGTAGCTTTGTCCATCTGGAAAAGTCTTTGCAAGCGGAGCTTCGTCTTTTATGACACGTCGTCTTTTTGCTGGCGGTTACGTTTTGTTTTTTTGGACAACCCTGTGTTTTTTGGATGAAGCCTCGTCTTTTTGGACAAACCGTCATCTCTAAAAGCCGAAGCTTTGTTTGTTTGTGGGAACGAAAGGTCATTAGCAGTAAGTAACGAAATTAAAACATTTTGCAAGACAATTGTACCTAACTTATTAGTTTTTCCTGTTGGGCCACAGCCCAACAGGTCTTTAATTTTGATTTTGTATTCTAAGTGCGCTGCTAACGTTAAAGTGCTCATGTGCGGAGTTTGTTTTACACGTCCGCCTCAGTCAAATCGCAACCGTCTACCTACTTACTTACCTTGCTGGCTTGCTTCTGTTAATGTATTGCCTTTGCAATTACCGCCGTTACACAGGCATGGGAAAAATTACAAATACTTGCTTTTCCCAGAATCGATCCAACAGCCTTAGGTTTATGAGTACAACAGCTAAACCACTACACCATTCTGCCGTCTTGTATTTTATAGCTAAGAGTGCCTACTAAAATTTATTCCATAAGGTGCCTGTGTCACAACATAGTTTTGGAAACTTTGCAGATAAATGTTAACGACATACATGCCTATTGAACGAAACCTGAAGGTTTTGCAGTCTGATTAGCAGATAGGTTTAGTACGTGTGCATAAAAAATTACAAGTTAGCTGTCCCAACAAGTTTACGATGGCCTCTGGCCAATGTACTTGAAAATTAAAACTTTTTGCTTACTGAATGTTTTGCCAAAAATTGGGCTTGTTGCTTGAAGACTTATGCTTAACGCACAAGCTTAACGTGAATGACGAAGTTCGGACATTCAACTAAGATATTCTCTAGCTATTCCATGCCTACAGTTTTGTTTTGGTTCATGGTTTGCTGGTATTATAAAACTAATGTTGAAGCCAAGGTCTTCCATAGCTGAGAGAAAAATAAATCAGTTATTTGGCTACTTTTTTCTGTCAAAGATTCTTGAAAATTTGAGTCCGGTGCATTGTTTAGATCGAATATTTTGGTATGTCAGTCACTTTTTGTTAGCACACAGCATATTTCTTATTTCTTATTTCTTATTTCTCTGGCTGAAATCATATTAAACAGATTTTATGAAACCTAAGGTATATATATCGTCTAGGTATATGTAATGTGTACCTATTATCAAAAAACAAATGCAAGTTTGCCTTGATAGTATTTATAACCAAGAGTACATAATAGGGATTCATCCCTATTATGTACTCTTGTTATAACTTAATCGTGGATTCGTTGCAGGTCTGTGTTTCTTATTCTTATTTTTTTGCAAAAAGAAGCACGAGCAAGTTCAACGCGGTTTCTCATCTTACGTGCAATGGTATCGTTCAGCCAGGACTTTCAGACCAGAACAAATGAGCATATGGTCTCACAGCGACAAAAGCGATCGACAAAATGAGCAACTGGGACTACTTGAAGTACGCTCTGATGAGCATTCAAGCAAACGCAGTTCAAGAGGAACTATTTATGATAATATGGCCACGGATATCCAAAAAGAATTGAATACGCACCAAACTATAACTGGAAACAATGAATGAATACCTCACATAGATAAAGAACAACATGAGAACCTACAGCGTAGATTTCACAAAGGTGGTTTTGCTAAACCGTGGTTTTACGTACGTTTTCATATGATTTGCAAATAATTTAATTAAGGTGGCGCTCAGGGGAACCGACTTTGGCATTTAATTTTTTTCAGCGACATTTTTGACCATAATGTCTTGAAGGAAAGTTGTTCAAAATGAAAATAGCTTTCATTTGATGTGCATATTGTGATAAAAAAATTTTTTAAATTTTTTAGACAATTTTGTAGCCGTAGCAAAAAAATTTTTGTTTTCATATTAAATGATTACTCATATCATTGAAGTATGCCGTTTCTTAACTTTAAATTGATGTATTAAACTTAAGAATACGTTGAAGTTTTGCTGAGTTATTTAGCCGTGAAAATAGCAAATCCAAAACGAAAAACCTACTAAGCTGATAAATCTTCGAAAGTGTCAAATTTTTGATTTAATTTCTTAAAAAATTGAGTATGGCTTTTTGTAACTTTTTTAACGGAAATATGCAGTCCTAGGAAAGGTCTAATTTTTGAAAAAGTGAAACATGTGGGTAAACTTTACATTTTTGCGTAGCGAAATCGACTACTTTTTTTGGACCTGGGTCCCAGCTGCCGTTTGCGATTGAGTTGAAAATTTGCACAATGAAAGAAAGAATATAAATGCAGACGTGAAAGTTTTTCGATTTTCAAATTTTGGCCCGCAGCACTTTTTGTAGTCGATCAAACACGACTGATTTTTGAAAAAACGATTTTTTGCAAAATCAAAAATAAAAATGAAATCGAAGATCAATCACGTCTAGATTTTTGAGAGATCTTTCTATTGATGCCAAGATCATCAAAATCGGTTAAAGTTTCGCTGAGCTAGGTCAAAAACAAAATTAGTGTGAATAGGAAATTCGACATGGTCATAAAATTTGACACATTCACATTAAAGTGCTGAACTGTATTGTAAATAGGTTTTTTTGATGTCTCTTTGATATACAATTAAAGTGGTATTGCTATTTATTGCATAAGCTGAGCGCCAAGCATGAGTTTTGTTGCTGAGCGCCAAGCATGAGTTTTGTTGCTGAGCGCTACCTTAAGAAATATCGCCATATTCGTTGAGAATTTAGTAAGATTTTCTTCCGTGGTTTTAGCTCAGTTGAAAATTCAAACCTGCAGCTCAGCATTCAGCAATTCTTTGTTCTGCTGAAATTTCGGCAGTGCTAAAACCACGATTTTAGAAAATCCACTAATTTTGTAACGAATCAGGCAATCTTTCATAATAGAATTATGTGCAAAGTTAGTGAAAACATACGTACAGTACCGTATGTATGCAAAACCATGGTTTGGTAAAACCACCTTTGTGAAATCCACCCACATTGTTTGTGTTTTTTACAATATTAGCTTTTCATATCTAATTGTGTAACAATAGGCTTTATATTGTGCAACAATTTAGCAACTACTAAAGCGTAGATATTCAAGTAAACTGACCAGATATTTGCTGAACCTGTATGCAACAATAATGCAAAACCACTTAATTGCCGTGTTAACTGCGATGTACATACTTCTGCTTGTCACTGTTTCCTAGACAATTAGACATTTCCGAGGGGCGAGGACACACACAAACGAATGCCATCTTGAGTTTTGTTGAGGTTACACTAACGTAAACGTGCAAAAGTAAAGACATATTGCTCTGGAACAACGTTATGCTTAGTATAGATTGTATATTATTACCAAGAGCATGACACGTTGGGTAAATGCTATGTGTGTTAGCGACCCTGACCCGATCACTTATAAAAATCAACTCCGAACAAAATCAGGGCAATTGACAGACAACATTTTTACTCCCCTGCCTGAAGCAAGTGTTGGTAAGAGGCTGATTCTGGTAGTTAATGGATTTCAGTAAGTTTATCCGCTTATGGTAGCGGGCTTACCAATGACTTTAGCTGATCGATAGGAAGAGTGTCAAAACTTAATTTATTACCTATGTATTTGATGACTCAAATGTATCTGAACGCTTGAGTACCGATCCTCTGAAACAGCTTACCTAAACGGTTTCGAAATCGTGGTACGTAAAATGAACCATAAGGATTCCACCACTTTTTAGGCCGGCAATTACTATTCGGCATAGACTACATAGGTATATTCTTTTAGAGGTAAAAAAATTGACAACTTCTGTGTCATTTAGCGGGATATCTATTCATTAACTTGTATCCTGCTGGCAATGGCAAACGCAAAGCCCTAACCTGACCTATAAATGTGATACCGGTAATGTTATTACATATTGATACCGGTAATGTTATTACATATCTATCTATACATTTATAGCCAGGTAGGTACATACACGTTCTTTTTAGCCCCTTTCACAAGAATTTTTGTAATTACTATATGCCTTACATGTAATTATGATGACTTATTCATTTTCATTGCTTTGTTATTGCTTTTTCAATATACTCAACGATTATGTGCCAATGAATCTGATAGCTGATTGGCTTGGTCACTTTTTCGTTTTATTCAACTAGTATGGCAATTTCCACCACTGCATCTGCCTGCCCTTTGTCACGGGCGACTAGAGAAGTATATATCTTTATGGGGAGTGGGAGTCAACATAAGTTAGAATTCACGAATCACAGGCCAACCAGCTGTTGTATTTTGAGCACTTAACTTCAACATTCAGTCAAACCAAATTCAGTTAATTAAAAAAGTTTTACTTCCTTAATAAACGTTGCTGTTATCATAATAAAACAAGAATCATCACCAAATACGAGCACAAGAAATTAAAGTAGTCCATGAGCACTTCGCAGATAACAATTTCACTGACTTCATTCTTAAGAAAGAAAGAATAAATGGATCAGCATACAGCATGGCAAGGATCGAAGATGATTTGAACAACCCATCTCTGAATCTGCAAACCAGCTCTCTAACCACTAACCACCTTAGATATGGGCCAATGCTGAGCATGTTTAAATCTTTTGAAGTACTTTAAAGCGGGTGCTATACATACTTCGTAGTTCGTAAAGCCTGGCTTTGCTTTGACGCGTGATAAAGCAAAGCCAAGCTTTGTGTTGCAGCGCTTTGAAACAAAGCGATGGCTGCTTTGAATTTGAAGTTTCAAAGCAAAGCTTTGCTTAGCTTTGAAGCGATGCAACGGTGCAAAGCAAAGCCAAGTGTCAACGCCAAGCAGAGCGTTGGGAATTAAAATATTGCTCTACTTTGGCGCGCAAAACTGGCGCGAAAGTATCTGCCCTTATTCAAAACTGAAGCAATCTCAAAGGAAAAAAACACCGTTTGTATGGTAACCAGTCAACGAAGCGCGTTTCTTGCGAAGGCAGTATCATGACCTTGTTCAAGACCCTGAGTATTTTTGTTTAAAAAGTCTAAAAAGATAAAAAGATTATTACATTTGTAAAAATGCAACTAAAAGCATTGAAACGACTTAAAATACTTGAAAACATTAAAAAGTGCACGTGAAGGCTAAGAAAAGTAAAAAACCTGTACACTGCTGTATTTAAATAAAAACTGAAGCGCTTCAAAGCGCGGCAAACTAGAACCAATTTCTACTTGCTGAGCTTTGATGCGCGTTGAGAAAAATCAACGCTCGGCTTTGAAAACCGTGGGAACATTTTTCAAAGCTAGGCGACGCTTCAAAACGAAGCGAAGCTTAGCTTTGAAGCAATGCAAAGCTAAGCTTTGGCACGCTTCAAAGCGCTTCAAAGCAATCCAATGCTTTCCAAAGCGCGCTTTAGAATTTTTTAAAGCGCTTTGAGGCGCTTTGGAATTTTAGCGAAGTATAGCAGGGGCTTAAGAAGATTATTTGTTTGTTGGCTCCGTTTCAACTATATTCGTTGGATAAGTGCACTTATGAGCCAAGACAGAAACGAAAACGTCTGTCACAAAATGAGTGGCATGGATTGCTGTTGTTGAAAAACCGACATTTTTACAGTTTTGCGCATTATTATATATTTACATACCTAGCTTAGGTGTGAAGAACGATAGGCCCGTTTAATGCCTATCGTTTAATGTTTAAAGAATCTAATCAAAAAGTTTTTTAATTGTGACGAAATTATCGAATGTGAATAGGTTTTCAAAACGGCATTTTTTCAACTTTGCGACTTCACTGCTAACTGTATGCTGCATCAATTTTGCTGAAACTTGGCAAAAATATTTGTCTTGAAACAAATTTTTAGCATATATAAAGAACAATGACCTATCTTTCACTGAAAAAGTTTTATAGTCGCGCAAAATCGACTGCTTTCGCGACACTACCCCCTTAAGTTATAGCTTCGACGGTATGTAAAAACAGTTTGGTGGCTTATTGCTGCGTACCTACATAAGTTGTTTTAATTCTACAGAAGTTTACGTATGTAGCAGGAAGTCTATAAGTATATTTTTAATCAAAAATTGTATGACAAACAGGCCCTACCATAACCAAACACTGAGAAGATTAGTATTTAGTTAAAATAAAATCATTGTCCCGAATTAAAATATACAACCAAAATAAGTGTTCGACACAGGGTTTAATTTCTTGCGGACAGGACTAAATACACAGTATAAGTTCGAGCGCAATACTCTTACGGAGCCAAGATCCAAAAGCCAAGAGAGGACGGTAAAGAACGGAAAAACGTGATCTTTTATAACGGAAAATAGCTACCATAATTGGTACTAAATTAAAATTTACAATATCTGCATGTGCTTCATGCGTAATCGATCTTGTTCTTACGATATATTTTACGGTTTTTTATTGCAGTCATAACATTCAAATTGTTTTTATAAGTTCTTCTCACATTAACTCCAAAACATAAAGGGTGGATTTCACAAAGAAGGTTTTACTAAGCCATTGGTTTTACGTACGTTTTGCATGAATTGCACGTAGTTTCAATACGAAATAGTGCCTGATTCGTTACGAATTTCGTAGATTTTCTTAAACCATTGGTTTAGCTCAGTTGAAATTTCAGCAGAACAGAGACCATGTCGCTAAATAACAGGACAAAAAATATGCAACGTTTAGGATGTGCCCCTAACGAGACATATGTACCTCCATTTTATGTTTATGTGCGGGACATATGCAGGTAGGCATATATATGTAGTATAGTGAGTGACTACCTTACATATCTACCTTACTACCTTACATTATGTATATTGGTATCAAATTACCAAGTAGCCAACGCACATGAGCTTAGGAAAAGCTACGTTGATATATTTTGCTTTCCCGTATTCTATTTTTAAGGTTGGTCGACAATGTTGTTTGAATAAATTGTCCGTCACTCACTCAGGCTTAAATGTCAGTCAATGAAAACTGGCATGAATAGGTTTACTTTGGCCTACATTAAATGCACTTTTCTTAAGGACTTCTACACATGTAGGTTCATATTGAAGCTGACTTTGTTTGTTATGTATGTTGTACATTGCTTAGTGTTGTAAGTTATTACTGTTGTTGCAAATTCGTAACATTTGCTAAACCTACATGGTTCATTTCATTTGAAGACCTATTTTGTCGCTTCCTTCTCAGAATCGGTTGCGTTGCCGTTTTATTGGTCATGATAAGTATTTCTCTTTGCTTTTATGTAATATGCATACATGTTTTACAGTATTACGTATTGAAATAATTATAGAAGCGGAGCCTAGGCCCGTGAGGAAGTATATACACATGAGTAATAAAGTGTTCAACCTCTGTAATATATCTTATTATATTTATTATGATAGATGCTATAGCTATATATAAGGGTAGAAGGTTAACGGCGTTCTATATTAGTTTTAAAATGGATTAGGTTAATAAATTAATAGTAATATCGCAAATAACCATGTATATAAGTATCGTATTTTGGTTTTGGCAAAAATATATTTATTACCAAATGGCACTGCCAGTGAAAACCAGATGGGATAATACAACCTTTCCAAACACCTTGATGATGACATTATTTTTAAAAATGGTATTTGGAATTTGTATGTGGCTGTAATATACCACAGCGGTTGCGGATAGTGGTTTTAGATGTACTGTAGTCTGTGTCAACTGTGTCCTTGAGGCATTTTTTTACGACAACCTAAAACAGAGTTCTGTGTTAACCGGTGGCCCCACATAAGGTTAGTTACTAAAACCCGGCACCTGACCGTAGATTACTATAGATAAATCATTATATATACATATTATGTCCCCAACGGGATTTTATGCTTGTTTATTTTCAGTAAAACATTAAACATTAAACATACTATATACATATGTACGTGACTGGCGACGGCAGATTTCGCCGGTGACCTGGGTTAAGAGAAATGTTGGATGGAAAAAAATGTTGTCAAGAATAACCGTAGATTTTTGATTAAAAGCCAAAATTGTTACTTTTAAAAAGTTGAGACGTTTAAGGGGGCGCTCCGAGAAAGAAATTATGCCATATTTCTTAAAAATGACAAAAATTTGATAAAAATAGGTAAATATATATATATATATATATATTTATATATATATATATATATATATTTATAAATATATATATATATATGAAATATAAATAAAAAATAAAAATTGGAAATATAAATAATAGAAATTGGAAAAAAGGGCAAATTTCAGATTTTAATTAATTTTAAAACAAATGCAGAAAGGAAAGCCAGTGCATCACCGTTTTCGAGGTTCTGCAAACCCATGATACGCAGTTGTGGTAGCTCCTAATTAAAAATTGTACAATTTATTGCGTTCTGTGCAAAAAAACTATTTTCAGAAGTATCAGACTCAATTATAAGCAGTGTGAATACGAATGTGAATGTGAATAGAAAACATTTTGCCCATGACTTCTGCTATCTAATAAAAAAAGACGACGTTTCTACTTTGAGTGGTTCCTGAGTTATTATCATTTCTCTTTTTTGCCGAAAAATTTATATAGTATAGTAAGGTAAATAGTAAGGTAACAAGACCAGTGCATCTAGTTTAGACTAGTTCGACTAAATCTGTAACCTGAAGTAATTTATCGAATGAAAACAAATTTTTGAAATTCTTTTCAATTTTTGTTCAAATTTGAAGTTTATTGCGATCTTGCAAGACTAGTGCGTCTAGTTTAGACAAGTTCGACCAAATCTAGAAGCTGACGTGCGTTATTGTTTGACAATAAAATAATTGTAAAAAATTTTTCAAAGGTTGTTCAAATTTGAGGCTTATTGCTATCTGTTCTCATATGAGCTGATTACAGGTAGTCACGAAAAGGGAAATTTCCAGGAGCCACAACTTGAGTAGGGTTGTGGCATCCACACGAAACTACTTTTATAAGCTCGGATTTGTCATGAGCTATCGATTGATAGGTCGCATAACGACGTAAACGACGACCAATGGTCAGCAAAAAATAATAGTCATACGTGACTGGCCGTTGCCTCCGTAAACGTTATGTAAGGTATCATTTAAAAGCCCCTTCAATTCTGAGTTGAATACTGTCAATTTTGTGTTTCTACGTCAACGTTGAAGCCAGTTATAACGATTTCAATTTTTTCGAACATTTGTTCAATACCTACATTTATGGTGTGAGTAGTCGCGGAGGAATTTTTTCGAACAAAATTGTTTTCTAAAATAAACTTTTGACCATAACTTATTTCAGGTACCACGTAGAGCGTTCTAGTTTTCAAATTCAGATAGGGCAGAAGACTGGCTTTCATTTGATAATACCAAAAAATCTATACGTTAACGCTGACTTATATACGGAAAAACGTCTTTGACTACAAAATTATGATTTTCAGCCACCACGGTTTTGGTAATAACTTTTAATAGTGTAGGGATTACAAAATGGAGCAGTAGAACTTTTACTGACAAACAGTATCAGCTATGTCGGACCAATCAGAAGTTATCAGAACAGATGTATATCTATAACTAGTCGTGTATCGAATCTCGCAGTCTTGAGTCTATGTATATATTATTTTTAACATTTTATTCGTAGTTACTCTACATCACTCCCTCCCAAACTCCGCCATCGTCCTCGAAGGCGGGATCCTGACGACGCTACTGCGAGCGTGGCGCTTCGTTGATCCATCGACAACTTGGCACACTGCTGTTGTGGGAGAAACTTCGAGGACCACCTGTGGACCCACCCAGGGACACGCCAATTTTCCTGTCGGACCCACTCTGCGCCCCCTGTCGTACACGTAAACGTGATCCCCCACTTGTAGGTCTTTGGCTCTTGCTTTTGTTCTGTCAAAGGCTTGTTTGCGTAGCAGCTGTTCTTTTCCAACTTTTTCCCGAACTTCTGCTAGCACTCTCGTCTTTGATAAAAGCTATATCTTTTGGGACTTTCCCAGTTGTCGAGTGAGGCATCGTCAGATACGCGGACACCGCTTCATGCAAGTATTCATCCCAGGACAATGGATCTTCAATCGATTTTTTCGCAAGAACATCAACAACCGTGCGAATAACCCGTTCTGTAATTCCGTTTCCTTGGGGATGATAAGGTGTTGTTCGAATATGGACGATGCCGTTTCTTTCGCAGAATTTTTCAAAAATGCCGGAGGTAAAACAACGGCCTTGGTCTGTGAGGATCTTTTGCGGAAACCCGAAAACCATGGTGAACTGCTTCAACGCTTTAATGACGGCATCTGTCCCCAAACTTTCGACAACGTATGCTTGACAGAACTTTGAAAAGTGGTCAATGACGAAGAGCACGTATCGATTACCATTCTTGCTGCGTGGCAGGTGTGTTATATCTACGCCCACTAATTCAGCAGGCCTTTGTGTCCAAATCTGACTCAAGTCAGGAATCTCTCGAACCCCAGCATGCCGTTTCCGGCAAGTTTCGCACTTAGTCACTCTTTCCTTAATCTCTTTGCACTGATATGGCCAGAAATAGTTAGCTTTTAGCAGGTTGTAAATAACCTTCCAACCAAAGTGACCACCTTTGATGCCCCCATGAACTTCATCAGTGAGCGGTTGCCTCAGTGATTTAGGGACAAACAGACGAAGACGTCCTTCGTCTTCCATGTACCACAGCAATCCGATGCGCACCAAACCAAGCTCCGCCAGCTCCTGCTCAGAATGATCTGTCGCTAAAGCCGTAACCAATTCGGCTTCACCGAAATCGTGGCCTGGCAAAATACGGACTGGTTTGATCCGAGACATGGCATCTGCCATAGTGTTCTCTTTGCCAGGTTTATACTGGACAGCAATGTCAAGAGGGCGCACTGCTTCCATCCATCTAGCAATCCTCGGATTTGGAGGATCGTCCATCTATAACTTCATTATGGCCATCAATGGCTTGTGGTCAGTCCATACAATAATTTGCCGTGGCCATCAATGGCTTGTGGTCAGTCCATACAATAATTTGCCGTTTGGAAACGCTCAGTATGGTCTTATAGGTCTTAAGCGCCCACACAACTGCCAACGCTTCCTTTTCAGTTGTGGAATAATTCCGCTCCGCAGACGTCAACGATTTTGACTGAACTGCTACTATCTGTTTGTCTTCGCCAGCCAGCTGGTACAGCACCGCACCGAAGGCTGTTTCACTCGCGTCCGTTTCCAGTATAAATTGGCTCTCCGGATCATCGTTGATCTGATTCAGAACTATTACGGATGCAAGAGCGCTTTTTAGACTGTCGAATGCTTGCTGCTCTTTTTTGCTCCAACGAAAAGGCACATTTTTCCTTGTCAGAGCGTTTAAACTTTCAGCTTTAGCGGCGTATCCTCGAATGAACCGTCGACAGAAACCCATAGCGCCCAGGAAATTGCGAAGCTGTTTCAGGTCTTTTGGTACCTTCCATTCTACCAACTTGCGGACTCTGTCTGCGGACGGCATAATTCTTCCACCTTCAAGGTCAAATCCTAGAAACGTGACCTTTTTCGCACCAAACACACACTTTTCCAGTTTCAGGCGCAGATGACTTTTCCGGAGCCTTTCAAACACTTCGCGGACATGACTGAGGTGCTCCATAAATGTTGGACTTGCCACTACTATGTCGTCAATATAGACGGCAGCAATTGGCAATCCCTCTAGAACTGACGACGAATACCGCTGAAACGTCGCCCCAGCGTTTGTGAGGCCAAAGGACATCACAACAAATTCATACAGCCCTTTAATCGTCGTGAAAGCAGTCTTTGGGATGGAGTCTTCTGACATAGGGATTTACCATTAGCCCGACATACAGTCTAGCGAGGTAAAGTACTGCGCTCCAGTGCCGAGGCGTAACAGATCGTCTGTGCGTGGCATTGGGAATGCGACTTTAACTGTTACTGCATTTAATTTTCTGTAGTCTACACAGAATCGAACGGACCAATCCTTCTTCATCACCAAAACGACTGGACTGGCCCACGATGACTTAGATTTTCTGATGACACTTTCTTTGATCATTTTATTAACCTCGTCGGATTCTAGCTTCTGCTGCTGCTGTGAAAAGCGTCGGGGTCGTTGCTTTATAGGTTCACCTGTAGTTTCAATGTTGTGCTGCACTCCAACGGCTCTTCCTACCGCGTCTCCCCGTTTGGCCGCGAACACATCTTTGTATTCTTCCAGCAGTTCAAGAAACTCCCGACTTTGTTCTTTAGTGAGTGAGGAGTTCAGTGCTTGGTCCGACTTCGAATTCCATTCTTCGCCGTTTTTGCCAGGATCTTTATTGTCTGGAAGATCCGGCCGCAGGAAGTCATCTGAGTCCTCCACCACATCTGTCACAGTACCGACAGTCAATCCTTCAGCCAGTTCCGAAGGCTTCTGTACCGGAATGACAATGCTTCCGTTACTGGTTGTCAGTACTCCGGTTACTAAAACGCCTTGAAACTTTTCCGCTGATTCAAACAGCACGTTTTTGTTGGCACATCCCACTGCAATTCGCACTTGGGTGCGCTCTTCCGCGTTCTCCAGATTTGGTTGACATTCCACAGCTTGCACTTGAACCTCGCGTTTGGTGTGCTCACTAAGACGCAATAGGTCTGGCGTTGGTGAATCTCCACAGCACTTGACCTTCGTCTTGTCAGAATGCCAGACAAACGTAGCTATTCCAAGCTGCAACGCAACTGCTCTTGATAGCAGCACTTCGTCGCTGTTATCCGACTTCTTACCGACAACTGCGAACACAGCACTGACCACAGGTCCGTTGCCCACCGAAATATCCGCTTCAATGACCGGTAAACTAGCCGCCGGCCCCCATGCGCCCACGGCTTGCACATGGTGCTGGGATCTTCTGGCAACACCCTGCTTTTCGAGAAGCAAGCACAGAGAATCAGGCACGCAACTAACATCTGCGCCTGTGTATATAACGACAGCTCCATCGTAGGTGTAGCTGCCGAACTTGAGTTTTTCTCCCACGTCGGATAGCTTAGGTTGACCAGTATTTTGAAATAACTGGCCCGTGTTGACAGATCGCGTATGCATTTCTACACGGCTGACTGCTTTCTTGTAGGTTTTAGCTTGTGGTTGCTTTTCTTTCTTTGGACATTCTGTTGAGTAATGTCCTTTTTCATTGCAGTTGAAACAGGTGACATACTGTGGATCTTTTCCTCGACGACCAGTGCCAAAGGAGTTCTTATTCCTTGTCGTTTTGCTCCGAGTACTTGAAAAGACTTTATCATTTGTTCCTCGGTCATCGTTTGAGGCTGTATCACTTTTCACAAGCCCCCGAACTTGTCTCAGGGCATGGTCTTTTGTCACAGTTCTTTCTTGTAAGTCAACCAGCGTGACGTCTTGCTCGCCGGGACCAACTGCTGACAGCATTTTCTCTTTCAAGTCCTGACGTAGACCTGTCAACCAGCAAGCTTTTGCAATAGACGCACTGTCACCAACTCTGCCAAAAGTCCGACGCCAGCGCTGAAGGTACGCCACCGCACTTTCGTCTTTGCGCTGGCGTAGCTCTAACAACTTGATTGAGGCCGCCATTGGAGTTATAATAGGGGTAACAAGGGGTTTCAGGTGAGCTACCGCCGACTCAAATGTTGCACGAAGCTCAGGAGATAGGGATCGTAGACTATCCCTAGCAACCCCCTCAACCACCCTATCCATCACGTCCAATGGCGCCTGTCCACTCTTAGCTGAATAGTCTTTAATTTGCTCCACCCACACATCAAAGTCTATTCCGTCTTTATCCTCGTCACCATAAAACACTCTTGGTAAAGGCAACGTTACCGTAACCTGAGGCTGAAAGGTAACCTGTGGAGCCACTGGTGGTTGGACGGCTTGAATCTGATGCTGTATGAGCTGCGCCAGGGGCCGTATTCTCAAAATTACCTGTAGGTAAAGTTAGGCTAACTTTACCCACAGGTAAGGTGAAGGTAAAGTTAATTCTGCGGGTAAAGGTAAAGTTAAAATTGAAAACACGAATAACGTAGACGGTTGAGGTTAAAAATTTGCACAATACATTGATTAGCTGATAGCTTTGAAACAAGAAAAAAAAGCCAAAAATTAAAGGTAACTATAGCTATCACGTTGGCTTTAGTCAAAATAGAAAAAAACCTAGCATGCGCACAGAAGTGCCTGCTGCTGCTACATCAATTCCAACTGCCTTCTCTCCGCCCGCTCATCTCTTTTTTGCATCACTCTCAGGAAAGCCTGTAGATCCGTCGTCAAGCCCCCTTGACTCGACCCAGGACCCCCGCAATCTTCAACACCGCCCCCATCTTGCCCACCGTGACGTCCACCTCGCCTGGCCGCCATTACCCGGTCTTTCGGCACCAAATGTAGGGATCACAAAATGGAGCAGTAGAACTTTTACTGACAAACAGTATCAGCTAAGTCGGACCAATCAGAAGTTATCAGAACAGATGTATATCTATAACTAGTCGTGTATCGAATCTCGCAGTCTTGAGTCTATGCATATATTATTTTTAACATTTTATTCGTAGTTCCTCTACATTGTCCACCAAAATTCCAGCAGAAGGAAGAAAAACGGCGAGAAACCACACCGGGCTCTCCCCCCCCACCCGACCCACGGGGGCCCCCAAAAGGGGGAGAAAAAACACGAAAAACCACCCCCCCCCACCCCCCACCCCCACGGCCAGCGGAAGAGTCGACAAAAAAAAAAAAACAAGCAAAAGACAAAAAAAAACAAAAAAAAAACAAAAAAAAAAAAAAATAAACAAAACGTACGTAAAACCAATGGTTTAGTAAAACCACCTTTGTGAAATCCACCCCAGGGGTCTTAGGGGTCAATTTTTCGAAATTGAGATTTTGATGTTTCAAGGGGTAATTTGGCCCCCTGAACACAAATCCGGGGTCCATTTTTGCCTAAAACGCTCGTGGACCCCGCCAAGCCCCCCTCCCTAGGGTATCATGGCCTAAGGGGCCAAAGGGGTGAAATTTTCGAAATCGAGATTTTGATGTTTATAGGGGTAATTTGAGCTCCTGAACACGAACAGAGGGTCCTCTACATAGAATTGAGGGTCCTTTACCCACTGTCGGCAACCCGTTGTAGCCACCTGCCTAGTTTAGTGTAGTAATGATAATTTTGCAACAACAATTTTCGAAAAAAATTTTGTACAACATTGAGTAATAAGACGCAAGCTAACACATCCTCAGCCATAACTATCGCTACCGATAACTTAAATTTGCAATTTCTTGCGGTTATCTCATTTCACAAAAACCTTGTAAAAATTGGTTAAAAATTCTTGAGAACATGCACATGATCTTTGACAACACTCAAAATTTAATTTTAAACATTCAAAAACATTCAAACTCTAATTTAAACATTCAAACTTTAATTTTTCAAAAAATTATACTAAGTGCTGAAATGGGGGCCAGTGCGTTCCTTCAAGCAGGTAAGCGTAGTTAGGTCCCATAAAATTTTGCTCACCGGGTGCCCCTGTAAACACCCACATGGATTCAGTAACAGCTATTTCATTCGTAATCTGTTTAAAATATATTAATAAATTACCTTGCATGGTGCATTTAATAAGAAGGGTTTTCGTGTTTATTTTTAATTTTGCTTGCTGCTTGCTTGCTGCACGACGCTGTTATTTGTAGTCCGTGTGAGTGTAACTGATGGCGCACACAGCTTGCACTAACATACACTTACTATGCATTTACTTCTGGTTTATTTCATGCTTGCTTAGTTTTTTTAGACGGTGCTGGTGAGTTTATTTAGTGTAGTTTGGTTTAGTTATATTACGTATAATTAATTTTCACACATTAGGTTGGCGCTTGCCATTATTTAATTGCGCCCCTCCCCTTGAGACGCTTAAGTTATTTTATTGCTGACCAATCGCCATGTTATTTTACGTGTCGCTGTTGCTTGTGTGTTTCAGTGCATGTCCTGGTATCGTTTGCTACCTCGCGATCTCAGTGACGAAAGTAAAACAACGACCTTAATATCTAATAGGTTGAAGAAGCTAGGTATGTCGTTTTTTGTGCTGGATAGTGTATATAAGCATAACCATGGTTATCGCTGTTTTCCTTTTTCAAGGCTAACCTTGTCAATTTGCTGTTTATCTGCTTAGAATTCACTAGTATAGAGATATCCATAACACAACAGTGAAAATGTCTACAGCAGTGACATCTGGCGTCCACTAAAGTTTTATTTTTCGCTTTGACACAGTCACGCTTACGCATGTCTTGTTTATTGATTGTGGCTCCTGCATAATCCGTGCTTTGTTTGCTTTTGTTTTGTCAGTTACAGGCATTTTCACAATAAAACGAGTATCGTAAGTTTTCGGAAAAGTAAGTTAAATATTATATTAATCAATATATACATATCTGGGAACTCCCTCATTGAGCTAAATGTTCGCTTACGCCAAGGCCAACCGGCTTGCGGGGAGGTGCCCCAGTCACTGGAAGGGCCCCTCAACACACGCACGCAGACCTTAACAGGGCGTAGTCAGACTGTCAAGACTATAAGTATGAATTAGAGCAAAAACGACCACCTAACCTTTCCAAAATTCATCCAAGTCTGTATCCAAAATTCTTATCTACATAGATAAGCCTTACACACCGTAAAAAGATATCTATATATAACTCTAAAAATGTCCATTAAAAATAATGCACTAATCTAGGGAACTGCAACTTCCGAGGTCATTCTTTGATATAAAACGTCTACTGCATCCGTAACACTACATCGATCACCCGCTTAATACGAGACTAAAAGCATTTTTTCCACGCATTACGCCCGTTTGTAAACGGTAATTAGGGTCCAGTTGACTGGGGCGGGCGACACGGGACAGCCAGCAAAACCGGGCCTTCCGCTCCCCATGCGTGAACCTCGGATTACTTAGTGGCCCCCCGCAGCCAGGCACTACATACACAATTATTAGCTTGCATGCATGTGTATATATTTAATGCCTGCTGTTTTGCCACGGTGATCCGCCTGACCGTCGTAGGTTGGGATCGACTTGTTGTTTCCGAGCATCTTTGTAGTCGAGAGGATGGTAAAAAAAAGTGCTGAAATAAAGCTTAGACTAGCCTTAGACTAGCTGAAAGGCATGTCTTAATTTTCAATTGAAAACCAACACTAACCTAAGACTGACTTTGTTTATGCATACCGATTAGTATGTTTAGAACATCGTAATGAAAAATTCTACACGTATTACATACGAATTCCAAAGGGTGTTCTGACACGTTAGTCTTGAAAGTGTTAGTCTAAGGGCTTAGACATAGTCTGGACTGAGTCTCCGCAAACTGCCTTTATGCATCCCATCTATAGAGTCCTATATGTTTATGTTTATGTTAATGTGTCCTATATTTAAGGTGGTAGTAACGTTTTCGACAGTTTTGCAGGAGTAACACTTGACAACTTCCGATTAATTTTCAATCAATAATTTATAGTACGCATATCAGTTTAGGAAACTATAATTTATTATGAGATAAATGCTTGCTAAAATAGATTGAAACAATCATTTTTCATTTTCACAGAAAATATTTTTCAGCCAGTTATGACAATTTTTCGTAAATTTTATGTTTAGCTAAGCCAAAGTAGTAGCTAGTCAAAACGGCCGTTTATTGAAAAAAGAAAAAAATGACACACGGGCATGTTAAAAACCTTCAATTTAGATGCCAAAACTTATCCTTCCGATTTTCACTTTTTGAGATTACGTCACATTTATGTAACATTTCTTTTTGAACTAAAGTACATTATACAAAAGTCCGCAAAACTTGACAACTACAAAAAGGATTTTGTTCAAAGTTTGGGGTAAGTTGGCACACACATGTGTCTACTTTATACTAAAATTTCAAAAATTTTGTTTGCTTAAATTTTGCGTTACATCAGTTTCATTCACAGAAATCTGTAAAAATGTACTTCCGTGGACTAAATCTCAAGTCTCGATGTTGCAATCTTTTCATGCGTTACCTTACATGTTTTTTAGACAATTTCTGATGTGTCAATTTTTTTATTTGTATTAATTTAGCCTATTTCGTGAAAAAATTAGATTCAAAAATTCGTATATTTTTCAAAATTTGAAAAAATTCAAAATTAAAGGTCCGTAACTTTTTTTCTGCATCATATAAATGCACCAAACTTAGCATTAAATTTACCCTGTTATTGGCTATGTTGTCATGAAGAATGAAATTAGTTGGAGTTACACCGTCAATTTTACAAGCAAAACAAGAAAATTGCAAAAATTCACAAAATTTGACTACTTTGACAGTGTCTGCTGACTAGCTTGTTGCAGATTTAAGCTAGATAATGTGCATAAGTGTAGTTTCAATCAAGTTCTTTAACGTGAAAAAGACAGCTATTAAATTCATTGAGTCAATCAAAAGTTATAGCACGTTATTAAAACTGTCGAAAACGTAACTACCACCTTAATAACAAGTATTCAAGTCGTCATAAATTGCTTCAACGTTAACGTAAAAACATAAAATTGCCGACACTCAACTCAGAACAGTTAAGCGCTTTCGAATTAGACCTTACTTGACGTTTACCGACGCTTAAGTTATAAATGTCAGATTGTAAATTATGACACACCTCTAGCGTCACGTTTACAGGAACGTGTCATCCATCATTTGAAAGCTCTCTATAGGATAATATAAGTATGTACTTATATTATCCAATATAAATGATAATCAAATTACCAACCTCGAGATATGAGAATGAATCAGTTACAGCCACAAGTTAGCACTATGTATGCCGGTTAGCTTTCGATTTTCGTGTAATCGCCTAGGGCCTGTTGCATAAAAGTTCTACCAGCCTAACAGTCTATCATTAACAGTGTAACAGTAGTTTTGGGTGCATAAAACTAACACTGTTAGGGGACTGTTAGTTGCTAAAAGCTAACAGTATTATTTCCACACTGTTGGAATTTCGCTATCAGTCCAACAGTCGACCAGTCACTGTTACAATAAATACGTTTTTGTTATACATGAAAAACGGTCAATAAAAAAGCTATTTTAAAAGATTTTCTTGCCGTGAATATGCAGACAAACAAAGTAAAAAGTTAACGGTAAGATACTTTTTCAGAAAATTAATTAAATAATGGTGGAATTCTGGAATTCTGGTTTTGTATAACTAGTCTAAACTAGACTCACTAGACTTGCAATAATAATAAGATAAAATATAAATAAATATAATCTGTCGTATTAACATTTTAATTGCAGAAAAATAGTGTGTAAGGGAAATAAAGGGTGTTACCCGTTTAAGGTGGTAATTACGTTTTCGCAGCTTTTTTCAATGTTCTATTTTGTAACAATTACTAAATCAATTTACAAGCGGTCTTTTGCTATTATTAATAAACTTATTTTTCACAAAATTACATTTTTTCAAGAGTCGATGTTACTCATAGTGTGCACGCCAACTATTTTAGTGAAGCTTATCAGCTCAATTTTTTGCATTTTTCCCTGTATTTCGTTATTTCTTTACTGTGGTAACCAAATTCCGCATACAGTCAAACAATTTATACCAAAGGCACGTTGATGTGTTATGAAAGTTATGCTTAAATGTAAGGTATGCTTAAATAAGCGTAATAATTTAGCAGATTTTTACAGTGAGCAAAAGTTTGCCTCAAATTTTTCTAAAAAGTCAAGAAACGGCAGTTTTTATGACTTTGGTAGGCTGTAACTAAAAAAATAATCAACCTTTTCACTCAATTCGAAAAAGGTATAGGGCAAATTTATTTGGCTACTGTCAAATATGCTTTCTTTGCATTCTTATGAACAGAACAGCATATTGGTTACTTCAACTGAAATCACTCATTGTGCTAAGAAATGACGGATTTTTAAAAAATTTTTAATTAGATTAAATAGGGCCTCATTGGGGCCAGCTAATGTTACATTAAGCACAGTTTTCCCGTACCCGTTGAAAAAATGGCGGACAAAAGTTTAAAAAATGACGTTTCAGGAGACTGAAGAAAATTTGCATTTTTTGAAGGGGTTTATTAACACTGTCAATGCTCTTGACTTCTGTGACATATATGTACTAACCAAATTTTGCAGGTATAATAGATGCATAAGGGACTATATACATGTAAATTATGGTGCCACTTGGTTATTGGAATTTTGTGATATTGGCATGAGAAATCAGAATTGAGGTAAAAAACTTCAAAGTTACAGATCGCCTAGAAGGACTAACAGAAATATGTCATATTTTAGCCGAAAATATTCTTAAAATAAAATGGGTTAGACCTTTTTGAATGGCTTTTCTGAGTAGTGTAAGAGCTGCAAAAATTTGCATACAATTTTGTAAGTCTTCAAAAAATACAAAAAAAATCCAGTTTTTGAGCTATAAATTAGCTGTAAAAGTTTGAATCAATGTCAAAATTAGCTGAAATATTTCTATTTACATTCGCAATATCCGTGCCAAAATTGATACCCCCCCCCCTGAAATCAAGACACTTCCCGGATTTGAGGGGGGGTCCCCCCCCTGAAATCAAGGCGTAAAAGGGCTATTTCGGCCGGAGCATCGTCCGGGCCGATTAGCTAGGATAGGGAAGAGTGTCATACTCTTCCCTATTATGTACTCTTGATATTATCCGTAAGCCACTTACTTTCACGAAGCAAAACGTTGATGCTTAGGCCTAGGCGCCGTTTTAAGCGCCATTCGAACATTAGAAATAAATTTTTGTTGTTAGATTTTTCACATGGTTTTACTGCTGTTTTCAATCGAACACGACGCCACTTTATAAAAAGTTACGTATGTTAAGGGGGCGCTCCGGGAATCGGGGGTTACATCGAAAATTGGCAAAAAAGTTGGCAAATGTCAAACTTTACTATACATATGTATATGTAGTATGGCACAAAAGAACGCTGGAGGCAAAATTTCAAATCACGTGATCATGCCACGTGACTCCCAGAGCCCCAAACGTGAATTTTGGGGCGAATTGAATTTTCGGCAAACGATAACTCTGCTTATACTTTGCGTATAGTCACACTTTATATACGAAAATGTAGCTTATGTGCTTCTCTAGTTGAACATTATTTTGGTTTTTAACATTTATGTCGGATTTGGATAAAAATTGTCATTATGTGTTTTCGAAGTCGAACTCTGAGCAATAAAATTCATATAAAAAAGTTTCTAAGCTTTATTTTAAAAAACTAAAAAATTGTTCAACTGCGCAGAGCCTAAGACTATAATTGTGCAAAATTTTGTAGAAAAATATTTTATCAGCATTTTATAATCGATTGCCGAAAAATTGGTTTTGTATTCACACAGCCTATATTTGAGTCTGCGGCTTCTGAAAATGGTTTCTTGTGCGATTTTTTTGCACAGAACGCAATAAAATTGTTTTAATTTTTCATTACAACTAATAAAATTTACGTATCATCTGTTTGGAAAACCTCAAAAAGCGTTGATGCACTGGCTTACTTGCTGAATTTGTGTAAAAGTCTAATAAAATCAGTAAATTGTCCAATATTTTCCAAATTTTTTGCTATGGATATATGCGTGTCAAAACATCAGAAATAGTTTTTTGGGCAACTTTTCTTCAAGAATGATAGGTCATTTTGGCTGTTTTTAAAAAAATACGGCCCAAATCCTTGATTCCCGGAGCGCCCCCTTAAATGCATGTAGTCATAACATTATAATTATAAAAGTTTTCAAGTACATGAAGCTTCGACAAACGATTAGCCTTATGTACTATGTAGTATGTAAGTATTTCACATAACACAATATCTTCTAAACAAATCTAGTTTTTTATTGAAAAACACACTTTATGGCTTTTTCCGTTTGTTTGCTTCTAATCTGAAAACGTTAAAGTTTTATTTGGACAATTTCTCATTCAGCATTATACAGGTGTGATTTTTTTGTTGCCAAGTTTCACATTTTTTTGCAAACTTACGTAAATAAAGTTTTGTATAGAAGTCTACAAAGCTTTAGTTGCGGTATTGTGTTTTTGCATTTTAGCGCCTTGCATCACAATTTCCAAATGTTAAAGCCGCTTTGAATTAATTACAGTTTTCTAAAACGGTTTCTATTATCGAAACCAATTAATTAAACCAACTCCTCCGGCTCCATCAAAAGTTTCCTTGTTTGGTAACGTGGCTTTTTGAAACCGTCTATTTGACGAAGCTTCGTTTTTTTAACAAACTTTTGTCCTTGAACACGAAGCTGTATTTTTTTGGTACAGGCAAAGTTGGTAGATCAAAGCGATTCAAGGACCAGCTCGTTTTTGAGTTATTCCGCTTCTGACAATTACACATTCTTTATAGCAAATTATAACTAATTTGCTTCGGAACAACTTTCCTTTACGACGCAAAGCCTGAAAACGGAATTGAAATATATTGTCGTCCAAAATCAGTTTTCTGGAGCGACACCTTAAGTACATGATGTCTATAAAAGGCCAAATATCCATGTCTGAATATTATCTAATGCTCTTCCTTCCATCTCCACCGATTTGTAGCAATAATTGTTCGTGGGTGCATGTGTTTATAATTAATCGGAGTCCTTACTGTTCACAAAATGGAGACACTGTTCTTCTTATCTCAAGACAAACGTTTGTCAACATAACTTAAATCCTTGTCATTCATCTCTTGACCTGAACGACGATATCATTCGCTTTATTTTGCACCCGCTGTCACTGCTCGTTACGTTGCGTAAAGTTTTTAAGTAATCGGAAAACACTTGCGCCAGTATGACTTTACGCAGCTGCCTAGAATTTAGCATATTCTATCTACTCTTTCTAGAGCTTAAATTTTGTCAAAAATCACCGTGTGCGGTTAATGTTTAGGTGTTTTTGTATCCTACGCCGTCTAATGTTCCGTCTTCCATGTGTTCTAGCGAATTCAGTCTTCAGAATATCGGCTACGTTTTCTTATTCTCGGCTAAACAAACGCCTATTCGCTTTTATGAGTTTGCTCATAGTAGGCTCATAATCAATCGTTAAGGCTGACGCACCGGTATGATTAGTAGCAAGAGTACATATTCGTGTTTAACTCTATGAAGAGTGAGACACTATTCAGCCTGCATTGTGTTTTAGCGCAGGCAGATGCACTCGTCATTTTCAGCCCACATGCTTTTTAAAGTTTCATTAAACATGTCGATGGCCAACCAGAAGCGGGCTCGTGCTGCACGTACTCCAATCAGCACTCAGGCAGACATGCCTTCAGTGGTTGCTATGGGCACGCGACTGCTACTGGGAGCACTCGCATAGGCGTCTGGCCAATCAGAAGAGGAGCTGATTGGCCATCTATGTTTAATGAAACTTAAACATATGGCTTGAAAATGACTGGAGCATCTGCCTGCGTGAGAACACAGGCATGCTGAAGAGTGTCTCACGCTTTTACTATATAGAATGAGACACTATTATGTACTCTTGTTAGTAGGTTTTCATTTATACATATGTAATAGAATCAACTTTTTTGCAAAAATACAAGTTTTAGCTGAGAAAGTTTGAATTTTGTGGAACTTTTAAAAGCTATGTTTTTTAACGTTGTTACGTGTTTTCCAGAACATTCAAAAATAAAAGGATAGATACCACAAAAGGGACTTGCCCCTTTTGGAAGAAACGAACATGTTTAAATCATATGTGTTCCCATAAAACTTTGTGGGGTTGTATTTCAATATTGGCAGGCGGCAACAAAGTTTTACAATGTACGCTTTATTTACTTTTTCTGTGTTCATCCCTGATACGTAGATTGTTTACCTACCTATGGTAAAAACGGCATTCATGTCTACGTGCATTGTTATCCTATCAGACTTTTACTATCCGCTATCAGCGCCAAAAAACTAGTGTAGGTTGGTTGACAAATATTAATTTGATGATAAACTTAATTTTATAATTAAATTTCATTTAATAATTTAAAAGAATCAACACTAGTGTTTTTAGTTAAGTCAGTTTAATTTTGACGCTGAGGAAACTTCTTTTTAAACATGATTGTATATAGTTTGTATTGTTCAACTCAACACAAACTCATGAATAAGCTATGGTCTCACAGTCAGTTCAAGCTCACTTTAGCTAAACTTTTTAATCAGCATATTTGTTGAAAATTTGTAGCAAATTATATTTTTTATAATTTTTTATTAGTGATCGTTATTTCAAAATTTTACCAAAACCAATGCTGCAAATTATTGTCAAATTATCATGGGTGTACAGTAAACCTCATAAATTGATGAAGCAGTTCTTTCAAGGCTTTTTATGTCAGCTTTTATGAACGGCTAATGCAACAGCAAGGACCATTCAAAAATAAGGCTGCTTATCAGGATTTGCTCCTCAGAGCACTTGGCTCCAAACCTGTGAAAACTTTAAGTTTACCTTGGAATATCTCAAAGGAGAGACTTGCAGTTTTTTACCATTTATTCGAATTTGATGCCATCGTCGACACTTTTGATGTGGCTCTGCCTTTCATTGATGTAGTAATCTAAAAAAGTGTGAAGGTGACACTTTTCCCATACTTTTCATGAAACTTTTTTTATAGTTTTGCTGCTGTTTGTATAGCTATGCTTTTCAACATATAATGCTTAACCATACGCATCCAGTTTAGTTAGGGTAGTTGCTTAGTTACACTCAGCTACCAAAATTACCATATATTACTAGTTCACTACTCGCAAAATTGATTGGTTATTCAAGTGTTATTTTAGTTAGTAGTGGTTACTGGTTAGTGAGTAGTACCTTCCCGCTCCTGGTAGAGGTGTTTTCATAAGTACTGTCTAAAAGAAGTTGACGTTTGCTTTATTGATGTTGCACAACTGAAATGCTATATTTTATAGTGTATAGAATGTTTTAATACCATTAAACTATTGCTGCCTTTATTCCTTTCAATGTTTACACTGCATTTAAATTCTCAGCTATTTTACATATTCCATACAACTGTATAAATTTATTTCAATTTGTCTGCATTAAAAGTGTTTCAAAACTTGCTTATCGATCAGATAAGCCGCCGTGCAGTTGGTGAGAGCATGGGGCGCCTTTCAAAGTTAAAGTGCCCAACATTTCTTCAACATTGAAAATAAATTGAAAATTCAAAAAAAAATTTAAATCTTATAGATAATTTCTATGTAGACCTGCACTATGAATAGATATAGCACTAACTACATTGCGTGATTTTAAATTCTAAAAGGATTACAAGATATGTACTGAATGTACTGAAGTGTGACCAAACAAGATCTTTTTTTCTTTCATTACTTCATCTTTTTCGGCTTGGAAGATATTTTCTAGGTGTTCCTTTGCAATAGATATACCGAATATCACAGGTTGTTACCAGATGTTGAATATGATTGTGGGTGGGAATTTTATCACTATTGGAACATTCCTAATTGGTTCTGCCAGCGGTGAAGCATTATGTTTGTTTACAAGAAGCAAACGCCCTTTAAGCCATTCACACAAGCGTCAAAATTGCAGTTTAAGGGTTTTAAGGTTTTTTTAAGTCTTAAAGAGAGTGTTCACACTGCAAGATAATACCACACGTGGATTTTATGATCTGCTGTTGCTATTATATACTATTGCTTAAAATTAGTAGAAATTTTATTTGCTGTTTGGAGGCCAACGTTTCTGTAACACTAATAAAAACGCCATTTTTGCAGCTTTGATTTGATGCATTAAAGTTTCGGTAAACTTTTTAAACGAATTGTTGAGCAAACAGCGCGTTTTTACGCATCGAAGCTGCGTAAAATTCGAACTAGCTATCTAGCTGCTCTAACTTGTTGTAAGCTTTTAAACGGAAAACGGGGCCAATTCCTAGAATAGATTAAACGGATTAGATTAAAAATTGATTCCTTGATATTTCTTTCTAAAGTTGAGATAGATTTACAAAATTTTGTGCACAAGCGGGAAACGTTATAAATACTTATCATGGCAAATTATGATTGGATTCATGAAGAATGTCCTGAGCTATTAGCAAAAGAAGTTTTAGTCTAATCCGTTTAATCCATCATAGGAATTGGCACTCGAACAATGAACTTTTTTCAAAAAATTGGGGCTTGATTGTGTTGAATGTTGGACAGTAGCAATCCACATATGTGTTGGCTTCCTGTTTCTATTCAACATATGTGAGGGTTCACTGTTTTGCTATATAATGCTTTTCATTTAATTTTAAAAGATTTTACTAATTAAAACGTATGTGTTATTTTATGAAACAGGATAGCGATCAGCATACTGCTGAATAAATAGAGTGAAAATGTGACAAAACATGATAATTTTTCATGTCCGGCATCACAGCTGAGCCAAGTGAAGTTTACAATGTTGCTTGGCACATCTGAATAAACACCCACGAGGCCAATTCGTTATTATTCAGTGGTATAATGAACTGGATCAGGGGTCGGTCGGGTAGGGTCGGGTCAAGGTTCTGTTACCGAAATTTGGTCAGGTCATGAATATTACGCCAGGTCAAATTCTTAGCTTATTTGGTGGACTGCATCACATCAGATTAGAAGCTAAACTTCAGTTAAATCTATTTAGTTAAATCCCAGCTGAACCACTGTTAAACCTAAGTTTGCAATTAAAACTGAAGCGCCAACTGTGCTAGTCTTCATATTTGCTGCGGACTTAAACCGATTTAAGCAATTTAAGCCTGAGTTAAATCGGTTTAAGCTAATTGTCAGTGAATTGAATTGAATTCTGTGCAGTCCACCGTTTATATGTAGTTGAAATTGAAGAAAACTAGTGACTTTTTGAACAGTTTTGTGACCAATTCATTGGTGCCCATCATGAGTTGACACAAAATAGCGCAGGTCTTTTGCCCTCTGGGCATGTCGGCAATAGTACTATGCGACGTGCTTTTGGTTGAAGTTCTCGCCTAGTTTTCATTTTCTGTTAAACAGGCTTCGTTGCTTTTATTCATTATTTAATTGCATATTTATGTCACTAATTAAAAAGAAACTAGATGTATTTGTATTTATTTTTTTCACAGGAATTACCATGAATTGCCTTATATATTAACAATTTAGCAATGAATGGATGCACTGGAGATGCTGACAAAAGGCCGGTTCGCGTGTGGTGTGACGGATGGTAAACTTAGTTGTAAATTATTACTTATTTTTAACTATTACTAATTCATTAACTAATTGCGGTGATAATTTATTAATAAGCTCTTATGAATGCACAATTCAGAGTAGTGTCATTGACAATGAGCCAGTTTCATACGTTAAAATATTTTATCCGTATGCATGTGTTTTATTGATCAACTTGTTTATCGGTTACATCAAGAGTACATAATACGAAGAGTATGCCATCTTATTATGTACTTACTCTTGGATACATGCCAGTGTATATAATATATTTGCAGCTTTGATCTGGTGCATTATGGTCACGCTAACTCAATGCGACAGGTATTTTACGCTAAACTCTTATTCTAAAGAGATGTAACTTAGATTTGTAAAACGGGATACTACTTTTGGTGGTGGCGGTTTGACCTCACTGCAATTCTAATATTTTAAAGGTCGCAGTGATCGCTCAATATAAATTATGCTGTATAATACAATACAACAGACGGTGACTTGTGAGTTACTTAGCTAATTAAAGAAACAACTCAGATATGTATATATCAATTTGTTGTGTGAAGGTTTGACCTACGTTTGATGTAATTTTGTTTAGGCCAAAGCCTTAGGTGATGTCCTCGTTGTGGGCGTTCATAACGATGCTGACATTACCAAATTCAAGGGCCCTCCTGTTTTCAAAGAAGAGGAACGTTACAAAATGGTTCGCGGAGTCAAATGGGTTGACGAAGTAATTTTCTTTCTGTTGTGCTATTTTGTTTTTGTTAATGTAGATTTGTAGTTTGATACAGATTAATGTAAATTCCGCCGATAAATATTTAAAAACATTCCACCCGTGATAAAAAGTGTTCCTTTTTCAGCCTGACAGCAAAAAATAACCCCCCCCCTGAGGGGGATCGGCACCCCCCCTCAGACATCCGGCAGCCCCCCCCCCTCAACCCCCCACCCACCCTCTGATGGCCAAGAAAGTGCCCCAAAAAAGCGTAAAAAATTGAAAAATTCCAAAAAATTTTCGCCTGCGGCCAAAAAAGTACCCCAAAAATGAGTTGAAATCGGAACATTCTGGTAAATTTTCGGCTATCGCCGAAAAATGGCCGAAACCACCCCCCCTTGTGCCATGGGTCGGGCACCCCCCCCCATCAAAGATTCCCCCCGTGCATCTCTGGTTATTACTGAAACAAGCTCTTCTGCTGAGTGAGGTAGCTAGAATAGGTACATGGTTTTCCAGTCATACTTTATAATGTATTTTAGGTGGTGGAAGGCTCCACGTATTGGCCAACAGTGGATACACTGGAAGAAAATGGTTGTGATTTTGCAGCTCATGGAGGTATGCTGTATTGTTTTTTCATTCGACACACAGCAATACAAGGATTATTATTAAGTTAAAAGTCTGCCTGTAAGCACGCAAAATGTTCAGTTTGTCCCGATTTATCCTCCGAACTATTTGCATTTCATTAAACACTATTACGATTATGAAGTTTTTTAGACGATCTTTCCATTTCAACAGACGGGCGTGACCCATATCAAGCGCTAAAAGATGCTGGAAAGCTAAGGTTTGTTTTTTAGCTTTGTAGTTTAATTAAATTGCTATCATAAAAATTGATAAAAACGTGGCTCGTATGTGTCTTAAATTTAAAAAATAAGCTTTAATTATTGTTCGTGTTGTGATTTCATTTACATGTATCCCCAACTCAATGCACAATGTCAATAACCCCCCTTAATTATAGCAAAAGGAAACCTAGGACCCCCTTGTATGCAGATATTATATATCTATATAGCTTCAATTAACACAACCCCTTTGACAACAACATCATAACATTGTGACCCCCCCTTACCATGAATTATAGCTAATGTTTGCACCCTCCACTATCAATGGCTAGGTAAGGCCACCCCCTTCCCCCCCCCCCTTTGTTGCAATCCTATTATTGGAAAGATGATGAAAACGTACAGAAGCCTTTTCTCTACTTTACAATACTATTACTATTGTAATTATTATTACTATATCGATTCTTAAATTTCAATTTTAAATTGAAAATATTTATTATAGAATTTATCGACGGACGGAGGGTGTTTCTACAACCGATATAGTTGGCCGGTAGGTATAGAGATAACCGTATTTAGATTTATCGAGCATAGAAATTGAAATACCTACATTAAAAATTTACTTTTGTTTTCTTTCAAAACGACAGTAGGATTATAAAACCTTTTTTGTCGTTACTAAACTACTTTGAATTTATAATTCAATAAGTGTACCGTATTTTCAGGGGCAGAGGTGAGCTTATGCAGCAAGATCACTTGTTGATAAGCTATTCATCGGTTGTTGCTATGAAAATAATGGCAAAAGCAGTCGGCAATGTAATACAAACTGTGCTAAGATTAATATGGGAAAGGTGTCCTATGCTCATCGATAGATTAAAAAATACTGTTGTTTTAGGATGATCCTGCTAACTCGCGGTCACCATGACTACTCAGTTGAGGAAAACTTTACAAATGCGTTCCGTAGCAGCTTAGAAAATATTAGTTATGTAAGTGCTTACAAATGCTAAAATGTCAATGTGTACTACCAATATTAAGCATACCAGGGTGAAATTGACGTACCTACTTTGTAATTTGTTTTTGTTACTATCATTGGAAGGTTTATGTCAGTAGCTTGGGCTATCTAGAAAAGTTCCTTGATTCGTGACCAAAGTAGCGACGTTCTGGCCAAAGCCCGTCAACCCAGCATACCTAACGGCCTACTTGCTCCAAAACTACACTACAAACCCTAAACCACTGTACTAACTACCTAACCTAAAACCACAAGAAACCACCAATTTTGTTGATTATATGTTTACTGTAAAAGAAGCATGGAATGGGTGCACATACAGATAATTTGAAGAACAAGTAAAACAAGTAAAATATACGGCCTCGGCTAGAAAGCCAAAAACACATTATTAACAGTCGAAAAAGTTTTTAACAAAACTGCTTTGACTAAGCCGGACAATACATCATCTTCGACAAAGTGTGAATAGGATGACCGTTTGTTTTATTTAACTTTGCTAAACGCATGTAGTTTTAAGACTCTATGCACACTACTTCACAATTAATAAATAAATGAAGAATTTGTACATAGTGATGCTAGAAAATAAAAATAAGCAACTAATTCATTGAAAAGTGGCACCATTTATCGTTAAATAGTATTTATGTTGTGTTGCGTTGTGTAAACAATAAACGCTAAAGTCACTTATTTTTACCAACCAACAAGTCATAAAGTAATGAATTTTTCAACAAGACTTTATTGTAGGACGCTAAATCGAAAACTAAAAGTAGCTGGACCAAAACCTCGCAGTTTTATCCGAACACAGGAAGAATTGTACAGTTTAGCGATGGAATTGATCCAAAGGTAAAAGACATTAATCAATAAATGAATCAATCAATGAATCAATCAATTAATCAAAGTCAACTATATTTTCTATGCTTTAATAGCCGTATTTTCAAAATTACCCATGGGCAAACTAAAAATATCATTATCCACAGATAAAGGTAAGGATAATATTGCTGCTATGGGTAAAGGTAATATTAAAGTTGAGAACAAGAGACCGCAGAGGTAGAAAATTTCAGGATACATCAGCAGCAAAACAAGTTGAACCTATTTTTTGATCCGAATTTTAAAAGTAACCGTAGCTGTCACATGGGCTTTAGTCATTGTTCGATATCATTTTATCCTTACCTTCACCAGTGGAGAATGGTAGCCTATAACTTAACCCATGGCCAATTTTGAGAATACAACCCACCAGTTTTCAATGAGTTATAAATATTTGCGGCATTGTTGAGGTATAAAGGGATACTATCTATGATTTTCATTACTCTTGTTTTCATCATGATTGGGCCCTAACAGTTGACTTCAGAGAACAAACAATAAACCAGTAATGATTTTTTAAATAAAACAGTTTGTCCTTGTCACAAAAAATAGCATGAGAATTAACATTTACAACACTCACACTGTTTTTTATGTTTCAGCCAACCGACAAAATTGTTTATGTTTCCGGTGATTTTGATCTTCTTCGTATCCTTTTTCAACGGTTTTAGTTATCTTTATTTTAATTACACTGTTTCATCTATGATGTCTAACTTGTTTAAGCTCGATGAAATATGACTAATATGAGCTAGAAAGGTATCTGAACTGAACTGGAACTGAATATATGCAGATTTTAACAACAACGATTAGCGACTAACACACTTTGCGTATATACTCTATTTTCTTTAATTCAAATTGCACTGGTCAGACCCTGGTCACTTAGATTTCCTCGAGAAAGCCAGAGAAGAAGGCGACTATTTGATCGTTGGAATTTACACAGATCAAGTGAGTTTAGTAATAGTTTTTGATAACAATTATTAGTAATTAATTATTAGTAGCAAGATTTTATGGTCAATTAGTTTTTGTTTTTTATTAATATGTTAATAAGTTGTAATTAAAAGTACAACTAAAATATGGTTAGAAAGCATGAAACTAAAATTCTTATTATGACTTCACGAGTAACTTTTGAAATTAACCAATAAAAATATAATAAACATGTAAACAATGCGTGAAATAGCATTTCGTTTTGTTTTGGTTTAAGGTTTTAATAGTTTTTCCTTTATCGGTATTGTAGGTATGACTGGTCGTATTCTTTTGCTTTAGGTGGTCAACAGCAAAAAGAAAGGAAACTTCCCCATTATGAATCTTCATGAACGCGTTTTAAGTGTTCTAGCTTGCAAAGTAAGTTGTGTTTCAAATCTGTTTACTCATACGTCCATTATCTAGATAAGGACAAGTAATACCAAGAGTACAAAATAGGAAGAATATGACACTCTTCCCTATCCTAGCTGATCGGCCGGAACGATGCTCCGGCCGAAATAGCCCTTTTACGCCTTGATTTCAGGGGATTACACCGTACATCCCCCTCGAAGCAAGACATGTCTTGATTCCAGAGGAATCCCCCCTCAAATCATGGAAGTGTCTTGATTTCAAGGGGGAACCCCCTTCCCCTGAAATCAAGACACCACCGAGTTTGTTTGTGCTGGTAGTGTGCTGAAGCTAGGGGGCACCCCCCGCCCTGAAGTCAAAACACTTCCCTGATTTGAGGGGGGTACCCGCCCCTGAAATCAAGGCGGAAAAGGGCTCTTTCGGCCGGAGCATCGTTCCGGAGCATCGTTCCAGGCGATTAGCTAGGATATGGAATAGTGTCATACTCTTCCCTATTATGTACTCTTGCTCTTGGTACCACTTACGTAAACTTCTGAAAACTTGTGCGTTGTTTTTGAACGTTTACTAACGTGCTTAACTAGCCTATACGCCTACATTTATTAACATAGGTACTTACCTAATACATACAAAATGCTGTATGTTTGAATTGGATTTTTTTTAAATCTTGCTATTTTTTATTGCAGTACGTCTCAGAGGCTGTGATCGGAGCGCCTTACACTATTACTGATGACCTTCTTGACCACTTCAAGGTAACGTAAATAATTACTCTAAACATGTTACACATTGTCAGTCAGATAGTTTGACACAGTTTGCGCTTGATGTCTGAATTAGCTATAGCTTTGTGACCAAACATATTCAGGAAATATTGTTTGTGAACAGCTGTGACTCTGATTTGACATTTCCAGGTTGACGTTGTCTGTCATGGATGGACTGAGACTGTGCCTGATCCCAATACGCAAGATCCACATGCAGTAAGACACGGTTTAACCTGTGTCATAGAAGCAATCAATGAAAATGAATAAGTTTTCATAGTTGATTGGTTTGTAGCAAGAGTACATAACAGGAAAGACATGTCTTTATTTGAGGGAGAGGGTTGCCCCCCCCCCCCTGAAATCAAGGCGTAAAAGGACTACTTCGGCCGGAGCATCGTTCTGCCCGATTAGCTAGATTTCGGGAAGATGGTCATACTCTTCCTATTATGTACTCTTGGTTGCAGCCAATATTCCCAGTATTTTTGCTGAATGCCTAGATTTTTGTGTAATTTAAATTGTGCCTAGATTTTGTGATTTGTGTATACTGTATAGTGTATAGCATAAGCATACCGGTCTACTATTTTTATAGCTTTTTCCTGTAGTGCCACAGCACAACAGGTCTCTAATTTTGATTTCTGGCGGAATACACTGGGCTTGTAGTGCAATGTACGTCTGTGCGTTAGTTTGCTTTGCATATTAGAGCTACTGCGCGAGCGTCACATCATTGTCTAGTGCAAAAGTTACACTTTAAGCTGGCAAAATGTCAATGTGCGTTTGTTTAGTTCATGTGTGTCACATAGTGCGCGTGTGTCACATTGCTGATAGTATATACCAACATTTGACCAGATAATTTTGTTGGCAGCATCTTATGTTTCCTGCGAACTGTAGTCATTTTTGGTCATGAAAGAATGAATACACTTCTCACTCATCAAAACAACCCATTCCTACATAATTTGTTGTTAGATAATTAAAACTCTTTCCAGTTTTTGCATAAACAACTTATTGTAAGATTGCATAAAAACGCATTGAACTTTTGCATACACATTTTACAATAAGATAATTATCTGCTGCACAACAGGTTTTAGCTGACCTGCTGGTCAGCTTACTTGAACATAATTCTTAATACTTACTGAAGGTTTTGCCGCAGGTTGGGCTTGTTCTGAACATAATCGGCCCTTTGACATCGGCTATAAGTTTCAATTGAAAAACAATGTACAGGCAGGCTCTTGACGGTGAGAGTTGGGACTACATAAGTAGATAACTGAAAAGTAGACGACCAAGATAGAGACCTTGTTCTGAAGGTCCACTTCTGTCAAACTTCCAGCACAAATAAAATGGACGTAAAAATGTCGTCGTGTTTTCTATTTTGTCCAGTTTAGATCAACCCTTTTTGTTAAATCATTTATAATCTATGCCATGCATAGTCATTATTATACCATCGTTTTAGATTCCAAAAAAACGGGGCATCTTCAAGCGGATTGATACTGGAAATCGGCTCACGACGGATTCCATTGTGCAAAGAGTGATCGAACATCGGTGGGTTTTCAGTTGTCACTTAAAACTATGACAATTACATGATATGTGATTACGTATCATTACACGTAATTACACATGATAAACTATGATATTGCTACATACTTTTTGAACAGTTTGTTTTCGTTTCGACAATTTTGTAACTAAATAAAACTTGTAAATGATATTAATAGAAATCTTCAGAAATCAGAACACAACTGTGGGAGTCAAGTTTGCCTTCAGCTTTATTGAAAGCCAATTTTATTGGATGGTACAGTACTGTGCAAAAAAGTTCCCTGTTTATCGGCGTACGACGATCTTCATCCGTCGCGAAAAGTGACCAAGGCTGGCCGGAAAGTGACAAACAAAAATTTTTTGTTAAAGTGCTCCAAAACACACTTTCAACGTAAAAAAGTGAAAAATTGAAAATTTTTTGTTCGTCACTTTCCGGCCACCGTTCGTCTCTTGACCGGAGCATCGTCACTTTTCGCAAAGGATGAAGCTCGTCGTACCCCGAGGAGCAGGGAATTTTTTACGCACAGTACTGTACTTGTGACCTGTATCGTATCTCACTTTCAGGCTGGATTACGAACTTCGTAATGCCCGAAAAGAAAAGCGAGAAGTCATTGCAGAAACTGAAGCTATAAGTCATTATTCCTAAACTCACTCTGTTATGCAGCATTAACAGTCATTATTTATTGACCAAAATAGCCAAATAAACAGTATTTTTTGTTAATTTTATTTCGGAAGGCATTTTTCCCTTATCAGGGTTATAGAAAATTAATTTTAACAAGGATTGAATTTTTTATTAAAAATATGATTTAATCAAGCTTGTCGGATTATGTTTTTTTTCGGATATTTGTTTGGCGGCGTTAAAGGCGGAAAAAGCGCTTAAGAAATACATGGCTTGGGTCAAAGCCAAACATTATCTCAAGTGACAAATCTTGGGGCCAATTCCTATAATGGATTTAACGGATATATTTTAATCTGACTTAACGACTGGATTTAACAAGCTACTAATTCCAATTTCTCAAATACCAGATTTAACGAATTTAACTTGTCAACCTGCATGTTTTAAATCCATTTAGTCGGACTTAGCTGAGCACGCTAATGCGCTTAAATCCATTAAATCCGGTATTTTAGGAATGGGTTTTAATTAAATTGGACTATTTTTAATCTGACTTAAATAAGGCTGATCCATTTCCTATGAACAATATTTAAAGTGTTCTTAATGCTTGCATTGGTTACCTGTCACCACCCTAAAAGCTGGTTGAAATGAATGTGCTGTTTCTGACTAGCTCCAAAGCTAATTACGGACAAATACTAATATAGACAATCAATAAACGACGAATAATAACGACTACAGCAAGAAATTTTTTAACTTCTTGTTTAATGCAGGTTCTTCAAACGTTAGTTACTAACATTGCAAACAGGCTCAAAAAGTAGGAAACGACCGGACACTAGGAATCGCCGGTCGGGAGCTGGGACGACACAGACGCGCGGGGGCTGGGCGTGGGCACAAAGCGGGAGCCTGGGGGAGCAGGAGCAGGACAGTAACGTGATTCCGTCAGCGGGGCTGGACGGATAGGTTGGACGGAGGCATTCTCTGAGGCCTCAGATTAGACGGAGATGACGCTCTTCACGCACGCACTGCTAACAGGTCTATTCCCGCTAAGTAGTGGAGTGGTGGCAATACTAGGTAAAAGTACCTAGTTTACTTAAGTACTTAATTTTTTAAAACTAGGTAAAAGTACTAAGTACTACCTCGTTTATTTTTCGGCTACTCAGTTTTACTTTTGCCTAGTTTTGTTTTGCTACCATCTAGTTTTTCAAAACTAGGTTGACTAGGTAAAATTGTAAGGCTTCACTTGGGAGACCCTCCCTTACTCCCTTAATCACACTTCACTTACCTTTTAACATTACACATTTGTGAATTAACGCTCAATCTAATTTAACGTTATGTGAAATTACTTATGGTCTAGATTCCAAGTCCGAACCGAAGTGTCTCCGTCCTAGGCCGAAAGATAGGGCCGCAGCTCGCTCACTACCCAAAAACTACCCAAAACCCACTAAAAATACATAGATAACACCCGAAGCCTAAAACATCAAGAAAACCACACGAAATCCGGGTAATAATGATTTAATAATAGAATAAACCGAACATGGGGCAGATATAGACAATTTGGGGGCAATACGGCAGTAAACACAACACAACGGGACAAACCAACCAACCGTCGGACTTTCTTCGTGGCTACTACCCTTTTTGCTGAGCCAGTGGCGTAGGCAAGTCTACTCACACTTTATAAATAGATTGACCGTATATTCAAATGTTTTCAATAGAAAGACAAAAGAACTAGTTTTAAGGCCTATTCACATTTGTAACACATACTTCACAGTTATATACGTACTCGGCATCTCTTATGTGCGTGTACGCTTGGTCAGTATTTATTGTAAATGTAGCCTGCGGGATTATGGGCAGTTTGGGGTATATCTTTCGGCCTGTGCGGTGGCCTTGTATTCAATCTGTTTTGGTATTATTCTAACCCGTATTTCAGCCAAAACGGCCAGTGTGCGTTTTCATTAAATAACTTGTTTTTATTCGTCTTCGTTCGCGTTCTTTGTGGGCAGTTTAGGCCTAGTGGCCCTGCCGGTTTAGTCTCCATCTAGTCCCCGGGCAGTATCGGCCTAGTGAGGCCCTGCCACCCCTGCGTTCCGTATGCGCCGTAACCAGCCCCCTCATCATCTGCTGCCCCGCTCCGGGAAGCCCATTCAGGCTTAGCGGGCAGAGCCTACTCTGTGATCTGCGCCTAGCCCTGTAGTTAGGTAAGCCCCTTTCCCGTCGGTGTCCGGCAACCCCGGCCCGCACGGAAGACCCCGCTCATCATACCTGGAAGCCCCGCTGGCGGTTAGGTTAAGGCTAAGGGCGAGGGATGACTCTCCCCTAAAGCTGGGACCGGCCGTTCCCACTTGGGCCATTTGTAGGTGCGGCAACGAGTCGCCTTGCAAAATTTTTTCAATTTTTCAACAGTGGATAATTTTCGCATGCATAAGCATTCGTCCCCAATCTCCATTGGAGCCCCTAATCGTTTTTTGGTGCCTGGTTTTTTTTAAAGTGATAGTATTTGCACCCAATACCCATTTCCAAAAGGACTATGTGATACCAGATATCCTTTCCCTTAATTTTTCCCCAAGAGTTTTACATGTATTATGAAGTTCTGCCCGCAGGCTAACGTACCAGAAAGGTACATGGCTGCTGAAAAATGTAAAATGTTACTGCTGGCGGGCTGCATTGCCTGTAAGTTCTGAGTTCAAAATCAGCTACCTGATATGGCTACTTGATGTTTGAATGACTTGCATTGCAGTTGACTGAGTTGCATTCGAATTTCATAATGTGGCCTCAAAAAAATAATACTTTTGCGATGAAAAAAAGTAAAATTTGCACATTGCTTAATTAAGCATAGGCTTCGCTGTATGGCAGTAGGACTAAAAATTGCCGGCCAAATGCAAAGACCTACAATTCCCCATAAAAACAGTTCGAAGATCCTGTCACTAGAATAGACTAGTCAAGTTGCATAGCCCCAGATATTGCAGTTCGCCGTGCGGTATTTTCCATGATCCTTTGGGCATGAAAGGGTTAACGGAAAGACCCATTTTTGGCAAAATTTTTCAAGTCCAGACATACAAAACAATATACGAGTAGTATACTAGACAATAATAGGGACTGCTCTTTAAACTTTAGGTCTATCTAAATTTCTAGGCAAACGCCTGCTTGCCTTTGGACAACTTTTTTAAAACATATTAGGTAGAATGCATAAAAGGCAGTCTCTGGAAACTAAGTCTAGACTATGTCTAAGCCCTTAGACTAACACTTTTAAGACTAACGTGTCAGAAAAGCCATTGGAATTCGTATGTAATACGTGCAAAATTTTTAATTACGATGTTCGAAAAATATTATTCGGTATCAAGAGTACATAATGGGAAGAGTATGACACTCTTCCTAATATGCCTTCGGGCGTGCGTCCATTGCGGAGCGCTAAATAGCCCGTTTATGTACGGTTTTGAGGGGGGGTACCCCCCCAGGGGTGGTCGCGGGTCGAAATTTTTGACCCGCGACCCAACCCAACCCACGGCTCGACCGTCGTGGGTAACCCGCGACCCAACCCGCGCCGTAAAACCCGACCCGCGACCCACTTTGACCCACCAATCTATAACCATAACGTACATAAAGCACGGGCGTGTAGCCAGGATTTTGAAAAGGGGGGGGGTTGTACCATGTCCTTGCTGACTTATTTAAACTCACTATTGCGGAGTCTGAGCTCAGCCCCCAGAATCCAATTATTTTTACACTTATTGGCGAAGTGGCTTACATGACAAAATGTAAATTTGGTCGTTTAAAGTTAATAAACTAACTGTTGCTGGGGTCTAGGGGCGGCATCCCCCAGAAAAAATGGAGTTTTTTCTATTTTTTGGACAAATTTGATCAACTGGAGACGTAATAAAAAAATTTTCAGACAGGTAAATTAAAAACAAAAGATGGGAATTTCATATCATATTACACAACCATATATAAACTTTCATGAAAGTTAACAACAGGGAATAGTAAGCCATACAGTTCGCAGGGGTCTGGGGGCGGCAGCCCCAGGAAAAATTTTTTAGAATTTTTTAATTTTTAGGCCAAATTTTGTCAATTGGAAACGTATCAGAAATTGTTTTGGCAGGACTATAAAAACCAAGGAGGGACCCTTGTCGACAGTTTCTTCAGATTCCAGTTTACGCGGGTCGGAAAAAATTTTTTTGACCTGCGCAGCCTGAAGTGGGTACCCGCAGGTCGACCCACGGCTCAAATTTTCCGATCCGACCCAACCCAACCCGCGGGTACCCACGACCCGCGTCCACCCCTGCCCCCCCCCTCAACTGAAGACCCCGTACTCAACTGAGGGGGGGGGGGTACCCCCCTCAAAACGATACCCCGTACTCAACTGAGGAGGGGGTACCCTCCCTCAGTTCAGTACCCCGTCTTCAGTTGAGGGGGGGTACCCCCCTCATTTCAAGACACTAACAAGGACTTTCGTTGATGTGCTGAAATGAGGGGGGGTACCCCCCTCTCAACTGAAAACTGGGTACTGAACCTAGGGGGGGGGGGTAGCGCAAGGTCTTGCTTAGCGTCTTGAAATGAGGGGGGGTTACCCCCCCCCCTCAACTGAAGACGGGGTACTGAAATGAGGGGGGGTACCCCCCCCCCCACAGTTGAGTACGGGGTATCGTTTTGAGGGGGGGTTCCCCCCCCCCTCAGTTGAGTACGGGGTCTTCAGTTGAGGGGGGTACCCCCCCCTCGAACCGGACATAAACGGCCTATTTCGCGCTCCGCATTGGACGCGCGCTGCCAGGCATAATAGGGAGAGTGTCATTGATCGGTATGCACAAAGAAGGTCAGTCTTAGGTTAGTCTTGGTTTTCCTTTGAAAATTAAGACATGCCTTTCAGTTAGTCTAAGGCTAGTCTAAGCCTTATTTCATGCACTTATTATAATTGTTTTAAAAAATTAAAGCCTGATGAGTGTTGTCAATGATAATGCATGTTGTTAAGCTGTTTTAACCAGTTTTAGCAAGTTTTTTGTGAAATGAGATAACCACGAAAAATTGCAAATTTATGTTATCGGTAGCAATATCTATGGTTCAGGATGTGTTAGTTTTCATCTTGCTACTCAATACTTTACAAAATTTTTTTCAAAAGTTTTTGTTGCAAAATCATCATTATTATACTAATAAATGCTTATTTACACAGCTTGAAGGTACTGTCGTGCACCCAACATTTTAAACAAATTTTTGTGACTGTAGAAACTATTAGAAACAACAATTCAGTTTAATTTTTAAGACTCAGCTAAGACTGCCTTTCAGAGTACCGATTAACGTCAGCCTTCGGAGACTAGACCCAGTCTTGAATTCGTCTTACATCTTTAGCATGTACACTAATCACCTGATGTTTCGTAACGATGGTCTTAGGCGAGTTTTGTTAAACCAGAGTTGGACGCGGGGCGGATTTTCGCTGCCCCGCTACGCCCAGCCCCGCCCCGCCCCACGGTTGATACTTAGACCCCAACCATTAAATACTTAAGCCTTTGCTAACGAATGTCAAGCACAAACGTGTTCGCAATTTTGCCAACGGTGAGCTGGTGGTGTGCTGAAACGAGGGGTGGACCCACCCCTGAAATGAAGACACCACCAAGTTCGAGCTGGCAGTGTGCTGAAAAGAGGGGGGGTACCCCCCTAAAATCAAGACACTTCCCGGTTTTCGGGGGAAGGCCCCCCTGAAATCAAGACATGTCATGATTCGAGGGCGGGGTACCCCCCGCCTGAAATCAAGGCGTAAAAGCTCTATTTCGGCCGGAGCATTGTCCGGGCCGATTAGCTAGGATAGGGAAGAGTGTCATACTCTTCCCTATTATGTACTCTTGCTACTACCTAGTTTTTTCACAAAACTCGGTAAAAACTAGGTATTTTTACCTAGTTTACCTAGTTTTGTGAAATTTTACTTTACTTTACCTAGTTTTGAAAAAAATAGGTTGCCACCACTAAAGTAGTGTGAGTCGCTAAATGGCGATGCTTAGACCGGAAGCACTAAAAAAAGCTCTTGATTGGCGACTGGCAACTGGAAGGTAGAATGGCCAGGCACAAGGGTGGGCACACATAAGGCTACCTGGCTGGCTGACTGGTAAAGCGAAAGCCCTTCGGTCAAACTCGCTCTTAAGTAAAAATAATGGCGGAAGTCTAATTTTGGGATACTAATTTAGTGACGTAGCAATATGTGCAAAAGGCAGAGGGCAGCAATGGTGCGCAGGACAAAAGAAAGGAGGAGATAGCTTTAGAATAACCGACCGCTCTCAGTCAAAATTTCGATCTGACTTCTTTGGCTGACTTGGCGAACAGCAGCTTTTCTTTGAATTGAGTAGTAATAGGAGGAGCAGAATGGCGGGTGTTTCGGAGGAGGAGGTAGGGGGTGTTTCGGAGGAGGAGGTAGGGGGTGTTTCGGAGGAGGAGGTAGGGGGTGTTTCGGAGGAGGAGGTAGGGGGTGTTTCGGAGGAGGAGGAAGTAGGGGGTGTTTCGGAGGAGTGAGGAGGTGTTTTTGGTGGTTATTTGGGAAGGAAAGAGGGGGAAATGGGGAATGAGTTTTTACTGAAAACCTTAATTTTGCCTAGTGTTTTTTCAGCCCCCCCTCTACTAGGTAACCAAACAAAGAAGAATTCCGCCTCCCCCGAGGGGAGGGGGAATTCTTCTCGTTGTAATTATCTCTACAGGTCGGCTATTCTTTCAGTCGACAGTAGTCTTTAACATCTGCTTACAATTTTATTGTTAAAATTTTCTCACAAATTTTCGACTAATAGAAGTGAGAGAATTTCAACAATACATGAAATTATGCTTCTTGCAGAGTTAATTACTTTGTCTACAATTAATTTTTTGCTTATTGAATTTACTAATTGTGATTGCTAGTGTCAAAATTACTGTCCAATTATTTCTTGGGTTACATTTACTTTTGTTTTGTAGTTGGTGTGTCCCAAAATTGGTTTCGCTTCACAACCTACCTTATGCGTATACTAGATATTAAGATAATATCTGACACAGAGGAAATTCCTAGGTTTGCATCAGCATGCATTGTGCTCAGTGTTGTGTGTGCGCTAATGGTGTCTGCGTGACAGAAAAACCGGTTTTGTGGCTGCTGTGATACTTGCGTATATAACTGCCAGTCTTTATCGATTCGACACAGATCAATATTTGTATTTGCATACAGTCAATCACTATGTAAAGATTTTAAAAAAATAGTAGACTTGGTGTGTTGTCAAGAGAATTATAACAAAGGAGTTTTATTTATGAGTTGTCACAACGGGACAATTAGCAACTGCAGCTACTCAATTTTTGCTTTAGTTGCAAATTTTTGTGATCCACAGCACTCATTCGATTCGGTTGTGCAACTTTTAAAATGGGTTCAATAAGCATCAGATTTACAAAAACGTTATTTCAAAACGTTTGCAACAGTATATTCCAAAATAAACCCAATTAATATCGTCTGCCAGTGCCCAGTACTGCTTTTATTTTCCGGATTTCTGTTCTATTTTGATGATCCTGGCTGAGTCTGCAGTTTGGTATTGATATGTAACTTTGACCAGTATGTGGTGTTGTGTGTGTGTGTGTGTGTGTGTAGCAAAAATGTCCGCTTAAATCTGCTATTAGTAGCTTAAACAAAGGTAATCAAACTTCCTCCTTACAAAGGTACATATTGCAAGTTCAACATGATAACGGTGTCATAGGTTTTGCGTCAAGATATGTATATCAATATTGATCTAGCCAACACTGATATCAAAACGAAAAGTAAAGTGTGAAATTGAAACAGTTGCTAATTTTTTAGCTCCGTAAGCATTAATAAAATATCTTGCTAAGCTTTACCTTTTCCCGTTGGTGCACTTTCAAAATTTCCGGATGTGTCGCGTTTTATATTCTTCAGAATATGGTCAAACGAATTTACTTATGTATTTTCTAAGACTAAGGCTCGAACTGCAAAAAAACTTCTACCCGCAAGACGTACTTGTTCCTGTTGCGCCACAGCGCAACAGGTACTTTATACTTGGTTTGTATAGAATTTGCAGAATCTTTAAATAGAGAGACTTACCTTTTAATTCGGGGTAGGTCGAATTTCCAGTGTTATGTAACACTGGAAGGCCTGCCTGCCTTAACACTGGAATCTGTAATTTCCTACGTTAACTTACACTAGAAAGGCAGGTAGGTTAATGTTGGCTAACGAAAGAAGACGCAAGTTGAAGAATAGCAGTTGTAAATACTCAGAATGCAAAAGCTGAGTAACCGGTGGGGTTTCGAACCCCCAATCTTCTGACTTGAAATGAGATGCTCAGTAAATGCAGACGCACTACCACCCGAGCCAACCGGCCTTGATTAACGAAGATCTTAGTTATGCAAATGCACAAGCAGAAAACCGCTATGATTTACCTATTTGTTAGTTTCTTCTTCAGGTCTTACTGCTATCTTGTAAATTTTTATCTAAAACATTGCGACTTACATGTGTCAACAGTGAAACGACGGTACTACTGAGATTTTGTGTTTAACTTAATCTTATTTAAAGTCTTTGTGTGTATCTCGGTGGTCTAGCGGTATGATTCTCGCTTGGGGTGCGAGAGGTTCCTGGTTCGACTCCGCGATCAATCATTTTTTTGTTTTACTTTTAATGTGTTTCTAACGCAAACTTGATTTTTCAATTTTTTCAATTGTTTATTACAAATGAGTTTTAAATGAAAACGGGCCGAATAACTTTGTCGGGTCGGTTGAAGTTCCCGTAACCCAATAACCCCTAACCTTTATTTTTTGAGTAGCAAACATGGCGCTAAACAACAAAACAAAATTTTAGTTTTAGTTGTAGCAAGACTGTTGTAGCTACAATTGAGCTAGGCGTTATTCTCTGAATCGGGAGGCTCGGCGCACAGTCTAGTTTAGTGAACTGGCTCTCTGCGCAATACTCGTTGCCTCCATTAGTCCCCCGGTTCAGGGTTTAACAAGGCAAACTGCATAATAATGACTCCTTCTGTTGAAAACACTGCTAATTTTGCCCAAAACTACGCCGCCTAGAAAGCAAAATAAATAGCGGAAAATCGACTGCAGTTTGGCACTCGGCGTACCGGAGTGACTTGAAATTTTGCGTTTATTACAATTACCGACGTGAACTGGTCACTGCACAAGATTAGTTAAAACAAGTAAGTCTAATTCAGGCAGAGTGTCATATTCTTCCTATGATGCACTATTGAAATTGTTAAAAGTTACTTTTGTTTGAGGCTAGATTTTACTGCGCAACAGGTCTAATGTTGTCAAACGTTCACCCTGATCAGTGATCACTCACTGGATTACTTTTGCAGTAAACTTTTGCTTGTTTTCCCTTGTATGTAGTAGGTATTATATTGAGTCATACTAACCTATTCCCCTATGTCCGTTCAGCCTGCACAATGACGTCACCAACAGCGTAGTGCAGTAGATCAGCCAGCTTGTATTACTTTATTTTTCGTCATTTTGCCGTCTGAACGGACATACGGCTGTAAGTATGGATCGAGCGTGCAACTTATTATCTTTCTCTGGGCTCATTCCCTTACCGGATTAAACGGACAAAATTAAAATTGTTTGCCACAGAACTCATCTTATAGTCAAGATATAATTACAACATTTTGTGGAATTGTAGTATGTGTTGTATTACTTTGCATACCAAATATTGTCTGGATTTACGAACGAAATTTGTTATTTGCAAACCAAACTTTAATCTAGTCCGTTTAATCCGGTAAAGGAATCTTCTTTGGTTTCTTGTTAAATTTTTGAGCATTTACCGGCTATGCGGAGCAAATTTACTTTAATTTTTCTCAGCTCCAGGATGAACTTGTTCCGGACCCCGGTACAGGGTAAGTCAAAGGATTGTGCCGGAATTTCAAACTTCGGGGGGAGTTTGGCGCTCCCCCCATTATGTGGCCCGTCGAGATCGATTGACCTAAAATCACTTGAGTCTTGTGTTACAAAATTGAGTCTTTTTCCACTTAAGGGGGTAGTGTCGCGAAAGCAGTTTTGCTCATAGGTTGGAAAAAGAGATCTTTTTGCTTTGAACTTGTACGTTCACTGAGAAACTAGTCCAACGCTATACTGTGTTAAATAAGTACTGCCAGACAGTAGACTACCAATATCTACCAATATCTTGAACCAATCACCGATTGCAAGCCAGACATCACACAATAAGGACATGAAAATTCAAAAAATTCTGCCAGATATCAGATTGGCCAGCTTGTGAAGCACACGTAACGTGTCGACGCACAGTTTTTTGCCACAAATAAGACAAAAGAAAAATGAAGGTTCGTTTTTCTTTTGATTTCAAAATAAGCGTCTAAATTTTTCACAATTTATCATTATTGCTGTGAGTACTTCACTGTTTACGCACAGTTTCACAGTTCAAACAGGTATTACTCCGCAACCACTCAAGCAATTTGCACTAAATTTTGTGTGCATAAACTACAACATATGTCCTTTTAGTCTATGTAAACAAACTAAACTTAAAGTTGATAATTGTGACGAAAAAATCGAATGTGAATAGGATTTTAAAACGTCATTTTTCCGACTTTGCGACCTCACTGCAAACAGTATACTGCATCAATTTTGATGAAACTTGGCGAAAATACTTGCCTCAACATATGTTTTTAAAATATATAAAGAACGATGTCTTATCTTTTTATAAAAATGTTTTACAGTTACGCAAAATCGACTGCTTTCGCGACACTACCCCCTTAAACTGTAACTCACCTTTACCACCTTTCACCTTAACAGCACCTTTACCTCACTTTCAGATAAACTTCTAGCCCCATAGATCCTGCGTTTTCATCAAATCCTGATTGCTTTGTTCGCATGACGATTATGGATTTTTCATATCCGTCAGCTTTTATGTAAAAACTGTCAATGTTTCAGTTGCATAAAATAAATGCAAACTCAGTTAGTAAATACAAATGAGAAAGAATGAAAGCTACATATATATTTTAGAGTTCTTCGAGGGTGTCTACTGGATGAAAGAAGTTGTCAGTGATGCCGATTCGACCACACTAGACTCTAAATTAGAAGTGGTTCTTACTGATTGCGATACTGCAGTTAATTATGCTAGTCAAAAGTAACTGTTCAGTTTAAGTCCATTTAATCTATCAATTGGTTTCTTCACAGATCACCTCTCCAATGTGATTCACTCCCTTTTACGTTTCACCTAAAATATAAGGTTCAATATTACAAAAAACGCTGATGTTTTTCAAAACTAGGTATGGTATGTAGAATTAACAAAAAATACAGGTGTGTGACATACCTTGTGACATTTTTGTTTGACATAACATAAATAATAATCTCAAATTTCATATTCTAAAAACAAGTTAAAATAAAATAAACAATACTTTTGATATATTCCAAAGGTTATCATAACAAGCGAAGCTAATTTAAAGTAGAACTTACTCAATGGTTTTTTGCTGGGGAACGCTGTTTTCTGAGTTCACCGATTCCCACCGTACTTGAAAATGACACAGGTCCAGCAACAATTTCGGTTGTTTCTGAGACCTGATGGAGACTGAAACATTCGGTAGTGATACTTCTTCTTTTCAAGCCTTCCTCGGCGGTTCCTTTCTGTGGTGTGATGAACCACATCTGGATCTGTAGTTGTGAGCTGCACGGCGATGTTTCCGTGCTTTTTAAATAAAACCATGATTTTCCGGGAACGTGGCAAACGTGCGTATACTGCACATGTTTGTTCATTTTAGAAGGCTTGATAAATTTAACACTAGTTAAAACAAACAACAAACACTATTAAGTTCTGATTTGATTTGATTTAGTGTCACTGGTTGTTTTGAATGATTAACTTGATAATTTATTCAACACTATAACGCTTTTCTTTTGATTTGTAGACGCTAAGCGTTTTGTTACCTGCTAGCTGACATAACAGAATACCATAAGGTATTTTAATTTATCAGTATGGTGACCTTTTTGATTTCTGGTACCAGATAATAGAAATGCATGAAGTATTAGGTCACTCCAGCTTGGACTAATGATGTAGACGTGGTTGTGAATACTTGTTTAAAATTAATGAGTGATTGTAATTGGCTATATTGTAAGCTACATTCTCAAAATAGTTAAAATTCCAAAGGGGGGGCAGACTTTAGTATAGCGGACGTTCAAGTTTAGGTTACATTGTTTCAAATTTGATGCTTTTTCGCCCGACTGATGATACCATCATTTAACATTTAATCATAACCACAATTTATTTTAATATTCTTACACATGCATATTTTGAGTAGTTTGAATAGTGTTCTCATATATCTATCTATAATTTTTATTTCCGTTATTCGACTAAGCAATCGAAATTTAAATCCAAGGTCACGATACAATACAATGCGCGAATGCAATTTATATTAGGGAAAAGTGTCCACTGTTCACTGATTGGTGTTCATGCGCAAGCGTAATTAGCTAGCAAGAGTACGCAATAATAGCATCAAAAGGCGTAGACCATGAGTATATACATAACAAAACATAGTTTTTATTATGTGCTCTTGTCTATCAGTATGATAAAAATGACTTTTTGAAAGATGAAAAATGAAAAATGAGTTTTCTATCATTTTGCCCACTGCACTTGAAATTGGGTTATTACTGGTCAAATTTATGACTAGCCGGAAGTTCCCGTGCAAGAGCCTAAGCATTAAAATATGCCTTACCCGTTGCATAAGCTTGCCTGAACCTAAGCCTAAGTCTAAGCCCAAATCTAAGCCTAAGCCTAAGCCTAAGTCCTATCACCAACAGGGACAAATCAAGACGTCCAGATTTGGACGGCTGTCCAAAATTGTCCCGAGTTAGGCATTGAAGACTGCAGCGAGTCTCAATTTGACACTCACACAAACACACACAGTACACACACGTAAACACACAATACCTCCATATCTATCACCCAGTCCCAGAATGTATCCCACCATGGGCATGACGGCAAGTGATCGCGTGTAGTTGGTCCGGCGTTCGAACCTTCGTCTCGGAGCTGGGACTTCTCAGCCACAAGATTGTGCTCAGGTCATCGCCCTGTGTATTGCCACCCTGCGTGTTTATGTGTGTATTCAACTATATATGTAACATAAAATGTTCAAGCAGCAATCAAAAGACCAGAAGTTTTAAAAGGCAGTTTTAAAAAAGATTAAACTGTTAGTGTGCGGTGTACAGACAATATACCCATAGTAAAATTAATTTCACATATATATTTGTCTTGCGCGTCCTACTTGTTAAAATACTTCAGTGGCAACCTTACAGGTTGCGATTACGAAAGTAGGGGGTACACAAATTTTTTTAATTGAAAACTTACCGACAATTAAGTGCCACCACCTTGACGGCCTAGTACCGGTTCGCAAACCGTCGCTGTTCGCAAACCAACAGTCCCCGTTCGCAAACTTTCAATTACGGTCCAAGTTTTGCTAGGGGTCCCCGTTCGCAAACTCCTATTTAGTGCAATCCAATTTAACATCTTAATTTACATCTACATTTAATCTACAACACACACACACACGCACGCCCAACATATAGACGCCTTATATCGACACAGACAGTTTATTTTCTATCGCTGACGTCACAATTTTATTACAGAAAAAATTAGAAAGACTAATAGGGTGGATTTCACAAAGGTTGTTTTACTAAACCATGGTTATACGTACGTTTTTATATGACTTGCACATAATTTCATTACAAAATATCGCCTGATTCGTTACGAATTTCATAGATTTTCTTAAACCACAGTTTTAGCGCAGTTGAAAATTAAAACCTGCAGCACAGCAGGTTTCTGTTTTGCTGAAATTTCAGCTGAGCTAAAACCATGGTTTAAAAAAATCTACTAAATTGGTCACGAATCAGGCTATATTTTGTAATGAAATTATGTGCAAATCATATCAAAACGTACGCAAAACCATGGTTTAGTAAAACCACCTTTGTGAAATCTACCATAGTTTTTGCCAAAAAAATCGTATTAATGCAAAAGTTATAATATACACACCACCAATTATGAAGTAGGAAATTCCTTGTGTGACAATATTTCGTATAGTAAACAGATAATCAAAAAGTAACAGTCTACGTCATATAAAATTTCTTTATTGGTCTTAACTTTTTGAAGTCATCACTTGAAAACTAGATATTATAATTTATATGACCAGTGCTTACAGCAGTCACTGATGCAAAACCTACTGGGGCTATAACGGCAACTACATAACTACTGAAATCTTATAAAAACGTACGTAAAAGCAAGGTTTAGTGAAACCAACCGTGTGAAATTCACACATTAAGTTTTGCCTACTAGCAACCACACAGTGGGGTTTGGCGAGTTTAACCCTTTAATTCCCAGAGCTGCCATTTGGCACATCACGTGATGAATACCCAATCGGGGGCCATAAAACTTGATTTGTTCATTCTATTCAGCTGAACTGCAAATTGTTTTTTCAGAAAGCTTAGATCTTTATATTTAGTGGCCAAATTTTGAATCTTCTGCCACACAAAAAAACCTATGCTTCCATAAGCAATGTGCAAATTTAACTTTTTTTCATCGCAAAAGTAGTATTTTCTTCGTGACCTCATCTAGATTTTGGGTTGCGCCGCCAGCAGTCAACTTTGTATGCATCAGATACAACAAATGTTGTACTCTATTGCTAGCCTTCAATTATGGCAAGCGCACGACTTTTGTGTTAATACTCTAGGGGGAGGTACACATTATGCCTGAGCGATGGCGCAATTTTTTCACAAATTCTCAACTTTGAGCGCTTATAACGCAAAAACGGTGCGTCCTAGACAATTAATCGTCTGACTATATTTTGTGCACCATTCATTTCTCTATCGAATGGTGGTTTCGCGATCTCTCTACGATGCACGTAACTCGAGCAATGATCAAAAAACTAGAAGGTGTCCGAATCAGGCTACCTGGCGCGAGATGCTCTGGGCATTAAAGGGTTAACCCCCCCCCAGATGGCAACTAATGGCAATTTTGCAAAAAACAATTTGCAGTCATTAAACTTAGCATAATACTCTTGATCTAATCCTATTAAACTAGGTTATCACAAAATCCGTGGAAAGCTGGAAATAATTGAAAAAGTTGCTGCAAATGCAAACATGAGCGAACCTTTTCGGCGTAACTCTCTGGCTTCGAGACCCTGTTGGTTGCGTGGGGGAAGACATGGCTAATAAAAGTTTCAAAATTATACAAACTTTAAAAAAATATTGGCTCTGGCAAGTAAGTTTACATTGAATAAACACGTCGTCAGATAAATTTACAGAGACTAAAATGTTAAAATTAATAACCAAAGCAAGTCAATCAAACCTCCAAATTTAGTTGCACAATATTGACGTATTTGCGTCAGTATGTAGCTATAAAAAACATTCAGTGAATTTTACCCGATTCTAGAGTTTGGCTAGGCGCCACCGCTCCAACTTGATTCGGACGATTCACACAAACTAAAATAATGTTGACTGGATCAAATCAGTCCGAAACCAAAACCTAATCTCTCCAAAACTTAACCAAATACCAAGAATCGCACCTCGGCCCACCGGTGTTGTCGCTGGGCCCTGCTCTGCTGGCGGAAGCGGAGCTGGTCCCGGAGCGGTCTGCCCTAGCGTTGGTGGACCAGCTGCTGTCGTTGCCAAGCCGCCTCCGCCAAGACCCCTTGGTGCCCCCCCCCCCCCGGCGGACCTGGCCGGGGACTGGAGCCTCTTTCCCGGAGGGCGCCGCCCGCTCCCGCCCAAATCAGGCGAAAGCCAATGGCGACGGAGACCTCTCCCCGAACGTGGCCTGTGTGCATGGACCCGCGCCCGGAAACCTTGTTGGTCGCGTGAACAAGGACACCCGCGTCCCGCTTGACGGGAATACATGGCTAAAAAAGTTTTAAAATTATAAAAACTTTCAAAAAAAGATGGCTCTGGCAAGTAAATTTACATTGAATAAACACGTCATCAAATAAATTTACAGAGACTAAAATGTTAAAACTAATAATCAAAGCAAGTCGATCAAACCGCCAAATTTAGTTGCACAATATTGACGTAATTGCGTCAGTATGTAGCTGTAAAATACATTCAGTGAATTTTACCCGATTCTAGAGTTTGGCTCGGCGCTACCGCTCCAACTTGATTCGGACGATTCGCACAAACAAAAACAAGTTGCCCCTAAAAGGGGCAGCGTTCCACCCCAGAGATGTTCAAAATGCTCAGGTATACCTACATATATGTGTTTAGTGTATACAGTATATAGTATATATATACATATACAGTATATATATATATGTATATAGTGTATATATACATAAATATATATATAAATATATATAATATAAATATATATGTACATATGAAAAAGTACAACTATGAAAAAATCTGCAAGTGCACATACAGTATTCTGAAAATGCAAAATATGTACATATATTTAAAATATAACGGGATCCAGAATCTTGTTAATAAAGATAAAATCCATATCGTCTTTAAATCTAGTACGATTTTGCATCATTTTTACAGTTAATGTACATATGTATATAACCTGCAAAAAAACTTGAATGATACCAACATTAATGAAAGAAAAATGACGAAAAAATACAGAACGCTGAAAATGTTTCAAAAAACAGGAAAAAGTTAAAATGCAGTTATTACAAAGTCAAGAGTCAAGACGCCATTTTCATGTCTAGAAACGCGTTTTTGCCAAATTCTACGCAAAACAATGAGATTACAAAAAAATGACAAAAAAGTTACAAAAAAGTTACAAAAAAATTACAAAACGTTAAAAAGCAAGTATTTCAAACAGTCAAAATAAATTATAAATACAGCTAATTCGAAGTCAAGATGCCTTTTTTATGTCTTGAAATGTGTTTTTGCCAAGTTTGAAGCAAAAAAATAAAATTTCTAAAAATTACAAAAAAATTACGAAAAAGTTACAAAAAGTTACAAAAAAATTACAAAAATATTACAAAAAAATGACAAAAAAGTTACAAAAAAGTTACAAAAAAATTACAAAACGTTAAAAAGCAAATATTTCAAAAAGTCAAAATAAATTACAAATACAGATAATTCGAAGTCAAGATGCCTTTTTTATGTCTTGAAATGTGTTTTTGCCAAGTTTGAAGCAAAAAAATAAAATTTCTAAAAATTACAAAAAATTACAAAAAAAATTACAAAAAAAGTTACAAAAATATTACAAAAAAATGACAAAACCCGTTTTGTAATATTTTTGTAACTTTTTTGTAACTTTTTTGTAATCAGATTTTTTTCTGTGGTGGCAGCCCCTAAAAACAAATAGACATTTTTTTATTTTTAGGCCAAATTTGTGGTCAATTGGAGACGTATCGGAAATTTTTTATTCATCAGCAGCTGAAAAAGTTTAGGGCAGTTGGCCTCAATCGCTGAAAAAATTAAGGCCAATCTGGAAAAATTTAGGTCATGGCCTTAGCTATGGCTTAAAAACCACACGTTTGCAAGAAGCAAAAAGTTGACTACACGAAGGGGGTATATTCGACAGCACACTGGCACAATACTTATTTGTATATTAGTATGATGATATACATACATGTATGGCTTATGTAGCATGTTTCTACGTTGAAAAAGTGAGTTACAAAGTGTGTAAAAAAGTACATTTACCGCCTAAACCGAATCTGCCCCGATATTGTGTACATTATAGTTGTTACGCTCAAAGTTACATGTTTCGGCATTGTTTCTGAAACTTTTTAGGTGGGGCTGTCTCTTTTTAACCGAAAAAACACTGCCCCACTCCACCCGGGGTACTATACGTAGTATTTATATATATACTTATCAAAACGTAGTATTTTATTTTTATGGATCTTTAAAATCTGAGAAAACTTTGCTTGACAAATTACAACTATCCGGTATTCGGTATTCGGTTTTCGGCCGAAAACAAAAACCGAATATTCGGATCAAGTGCAGTTGGGGGGGGGGGGAATAGTGGACCTATTTTTTGGAGTAGAGCATCTTGAGGGAAGCATTTTTTGTAATAGAACCCCTATCCACAAATTTGGATTTTCCGAGCTATGACCCCTTGAAAATGGCATATTCAGTGTTTTTGGAAGTGAACGTAGGCCAAAGTTCGAAGCCAAAAATGGCTATAATCTTTGTTTTTGGATAGTTTTGAGTGCGTTATGATGTTTTAAGGGATCGTCTAGGCTTAGCTGGCAGGATTCTCTAGGCTAAGCTGGCAGAATTTTTTCTGAAAATTTCTATTTTCAATTGCCTAAGCCTGAGCCTAAGCCTAAGCCTGAACCTAAGCCTAAGCCCTAAGCCTAAGCCCAAGCCTAAATTAAGGCCAAGTTCGAATTTGGTCAAAAATTGGACGTTTCTGGCGAATTTGGCCAATTTTTCGGCAGGAACCCTGTCAAAGAGCCTTTGTTTCGATTCTAAAAAATTGTAAACAATAATCTGACACCATTTAGACACGATTAGAACGGAAAAAACAAGGGCTTCGGAAAAAAATTGAGAAAACGTCCCTCACTGAGGGTTTAGATTTCACGGGGTCATATCTCAGAAAATCCAAAAAATGAAATAGGGGTTTTTGAAGCAAAAATGCTTCCCCCAAGGTTCTCTATTCAGGTGGCGCTCCTGAAATGTGACTTTTCAAAAAACGGCAGTTTGGGGCCAAAATTAGATACACAATGGCAAGCTGGTGTAAAAGTATGCCTAAATACAAAAAAATGAAGTCGATTGATACAAATTAGCATTCACTATAGACCAAACGTGAGTGGAATTTCGGCTTGCGATTTCTCTTCGCAAGTAAGTAGTTGTTGCACAATCAATAGCTCATTTTGCTCGCCTCAACGTGATCGAGCGGTCGCAAAAAGTCATTTTTGATGAATATGATTGATATATCGAAAAACACTAAAATCGCGATTTTTGAAAAACATAAATTTGGCTAAATTTTCTAGATACTATCGTTTTGCCAAAAATCAAATTTTGCGACCGCTCGAAGATGACAAGGTACATTTATGTGCCAAATTTTAACTTTTTTCGTTGAGCCAATTTTTTAAAATCGCAAGCCGAAAATTTGCGTTTGTATTCACACGCACTATATTTCTGTCTCATGCAGAAAGTATTGCGTTAGTTCACAAAAAAATTATACCACACTCAATAAAACACCAAAATTTTTAATCACGTTTCAGTAAAACACTACTGCTAGTGTTTTTCAGCCATTCAAATTCATTACATATGTACGTGTAAATGCACTGGCTTGTGAAGGCATTTCCGTGAAAATCTATTTTTCTTGACGAAATTTGCTCAAAAATGTTCAAAAATTTTTTTATGTGATATGTACATCAAATTGAAGGAAATTCACTTCTGATCAACTTTTGTTCTTACTATGCATGTTTATTTTTGCGCGTTTTCAAAATAATTGCCAAAACCCACATTTCAGGAGCGCCACCTTCAAAAAAATAGGTCCACTATTTCCCCCCCCCCCAACTGCATTTAACCCGGCGAAGCCAAAAATGGCTATAATCTTTGTTTTTGGATGGTTTTGAGTGCGTTATGATGTTTTAAGGCATCGTCTAGGCTAAGCTGGCAGGATTTTTTCTTAAAATTTCGATTTTTTATTGCCTAAGCCTAAGCCTAAGCCTCTGAACCTAAGCCTGATACTAAGCCTAAGCCTAAGCCCCATACTAAGCCTAAGCCCTAAGCCTAAGCCTAAGCCCTAAGCCTAAGCCTAAGCCCAAGCCTAAATTAAGGCCAAGTTTGAATTTGGTCAAAAATTGGACGTTTCTGGCGAATTTGGCCAATTTTTTGGCAGGAACCCGGTCAAAGAGCCTTTGTTTTGATTCTAAAAAATTGTAAACAATAATATGACACCATTTAGAGACGATTAGAACGGAAAAAACAAGGGCTTCGGAAAGAAATTGCGAAAACGTCCCTCACTGAGGGTTCAGATTGCGGGGGGTCATATCTCAAAAAATCCAAAAAATGAAATAGGGGTTCTTGAAGCAAAAATGCTTCCCCCAAGGTGCTCTACTCAAAAAAATAGGTCCACTATTTCCCCCCCCCCCCAACTGCATTTAACCCGAATATTCGGTATTCGGTTTTAGGCCGAAAACGAAAAACCGAATATTCGGTATTCGGTGAAATTTTTTTCGGTCACATCCTTAGTTGTGGCTGTGGGTGAGCAGAAAATTAGTCTTAGTTTCCTGCATCAAATAAAAGGACATTTGCTACTGCGGAATAATGAATAAAGCTGAACTTTAAAACCGAAATTGCCCGTCGGCGTTAGCTTGGCTCTGAGCATTAGGGAAGTTTTTGAACTAGGATTTGAAGCATTAGATTTATTGTAACGCCGTATTTGTGCCTTAAATGTGATATTTTTTGTGGGGAAAACTGTTTGATAACCATCTGCTGCGCAAAAAATCTGCTGCGCAAAAAAAAAGGAAAAGCTAAAAATCCACGTTTTTTCGCTTGCAAACTGCCAAAAATGAACTTAGCGCATTCGAAAACCTATAAAAACATGTTTTTACGTTAATGTTTGAATTTCCTCTCCCCCCAACCATATCTGCACCCTTTGGCAATGTCCAAAAAGCGATATAAATAAGATACTAAGATATTGTTCTACTTAATGCAAAAAATCGCTTGTGATTTGAATTTGTGAACGCTGAGCTATTGCTTTCCAAAACAAACCACGCAATTGCCCACTTAAACACTTAAGCAAACCTTGGCCTGCGTTCACGGTCAAACTGAAGCGGAGGGGGTGGATAATTTTCGATTCTAATTCCTACCTCATCTTAAATATGAAACCTTACTTTATTAAAAATATGAGACCCCCATCGCCAGCCATGCCCCCAAAATAGCGACCGCAACTGCACTTGATCCGCTTCTGCTATTTTTTGTTTGACAGTCCTTTAACCTGATCAAGCAATCGCAAATTTTTATTTTACATGAATATGATTGGCACATATTACATATTGACTACCTTCGCTATTTTCGCTAGAATACAAGTGCACTGTTTTTCACTTATTTTAATATTTTGGTGCGGTTTTTTGACTTGCGATGTTATTTGTGATTTTAAACCGGGCTTGATGCACGCTCGGATAAAAAGTCTGGCCTACACTTTAATGAATACCGGTGCTAGCTAATATCATCATTTATATACAAGTATATAATGTCAAGAAAGTTTTGAAAAGAGAAACAGCTATTCCTCAACTTACGGATGAAACTGGCCTGGTTTATGATGAGTCACTAAGCAAAGCTAACTGCCTCAATACTTATTTTTGTTCTGTTTTTACTGTTGATAATGGTATAGTCCCCACTTTTTCGCGTACAGTTCGAACACAATTCAGTTCTATGAGCTTCAGTCATAATGCAGTACAAACTGCTCTAAAAAAATTAACTTACAGCTATTCTGCTGGTCCTGATGCATTGCCTTCAATACTCATTAAAAACGTATCAACTGAATTGGTTTCACCTCTTAGCACGCTGTTCAATGTAATTTTTGAAACAGAAACGTTCCCTGATATATGGTGTCATGCTGATATAGTGCCAATTTTCAAAGGATCAGGCTCTCCACATGACCCTAGAAATTATAGACCTATTTCTCTCACATGTACCTGTTGTAAAGTTATGGAGCATTGTGTAAAAGCCGAATTATTGCTATATTTCACTGAAAATAATCTCCTAGCCCCTGAACAGCATGGTTTTTTACCGCAACATTCTACTTTAACAGAACTAATGGAGTGTCTAAATGACTGGATTAACTTTCAAGAAAATGGTAACTCTGTCGATGTGATATATATTGACTTGTGTAAAGCCTTTGATTCTGTAGTCCATAAGAAACTGTTGCAAAAGCTCCTAGAATATGGTGTTTCAGGTAAAGTACTTAGTTTTATCAGAAATTTTCTTAGTAACAGATGGCAGAGGGTGAAAGTTGACGATACTTTTTCGGAATGGAAACAGGTAAAAAGTGGCGTGCCACAAGGATCTGTTCTTGGACCACTGCTTTTTTTAATATATATAAATGATATGCCGGATGTTCTACATAGTAGTAAGTTAAAACTTTATGCTGATGATGCTAAACTATATGCAAGTGATGCTAAACATAAGGTTGGTAACATTTTACAGTTACAACAAGACCTGATTAGTTTGCAAAACTGGTGTTATGACTGGCAGTTAACTGTAAATACTTCTAAAACGTTTCTATTGAAATTGGGATCGAACCGTGATAATCAGTCATATAACTTTTGCGGAAAAGACATTGAACTTGCTCTAACCGTTCGAGATCTAGGTGTACATGTTTATCACAATCTTTCGTTCTCTGCTCATTGTGCTCAAATTTCAGCCAAGGCATCATCAAAGGTGGGTCTGATTTACCGCGCTTTTAGTAGCCGTGACTTAAATTTTATGAAATGCATGTTTACTACGCATGTTAGGTCTATACTTGAATATAACTCAGAAGTCTGGGCGCCATATCTCCTTCAGGATATTGACAAAATAGAAAATGTGCAGCGTAAGTATACTAAACGCATTAAAGGATTGTGGAATGTGTCTTACAGAGAACGTTTGTTGCGATGTAACTTGGAACCATTGGAACTTCGACGTTTAATAAAAGATCTAATTCTCACATTCCGAATTGTACACGGTAAGATAGCGTTATCTTTTGATGATTTTTTCCAGTTTGCTCCCCATGTTGGTACGCGCGGACATTCAGGTAAGCTATACCCAAAAGTGACCAGATCTACACGTGTCCTCAACTCGTTCTCTTACCGAGTAGTCAACATCTGGAATAGTTTACCACAGGACATAATCGCATCGCCAACAGTTACAATTTTTCGTCGTAAGCTAAATAATTCTTCTGAGCATTTATGTACCTTCTTGCGAGGACGGGCATTTAGGAGTCATTAGACTCAAGCCCGTGGGTAACTCCTGTCAAAGTCTAAATTCATTCTAAATTATATATATATATATATATATATATGTATATATATATATATATATATATATATATATATATATATATACAATGTTATATACTTGTTTTGTGTTGATGTATATGTTGTGTGGTAGTCTCATGCGAACGGTATTAGGTCGCGACTTATTGCATACCTGTTTTGATTGTAAGCTCCGAACCCGTTTCAGAAGCATGAGCTGCCAATCGATTGTTTTCTGAATACATTGGCAGTTAATAATAAAAGTATAATAAAAGTATAAAGTATATCTCAGAAAATCAAAAAAAATGAAATAGGGGTTCTTGAAGCAACAATGCTTCCCCCAAGGTGCTCTACTCAAAAAATAGGTTTACTATTTCCCCCCCCAACTGCATTTAACCCCAGAAGCGCCACCCACAGGAAAACTTTTCCAAAAAAACCCAGAAACCAAAATGGTCAGAAAACCAAAATGGTTTCTGGGTTTTTCTTGGATTTTTTTGGAATTTTTCCAGGTTTTTTCTCGATTTTTTCCTGATATTTTCTGGGTTTTTTCTTATTACCAAGATCAGTTTCTGGGTTTTTCTGGAATTTTTCATGGTGATACCAGAGATACCACATCAACCGACACCTCTGCAGCTGATGATTCTTCACCCCCCGATACAAGAAATTTTCACTGTAGGCGGGTCCGTCCCCGACCAAACCCTGCACCTCTTTCGGGTTAAATGCAGTTGGGGGGGGGAATAGTGGACCTATTTTTTTAGTAGAGCACCTTGGAGAAGCGTTTTTGCTTCAAGAACCCCTATTTCATTTTCTTGGATTTTCTGAGATATGACCCCCAGAATTTTGAACCCTCAGTAAGGGACGTTTTCGCAATTTTTTTCCGAAGTCCTTGTTTTTTCCGTTCTAGTCGTGTCTAAATGGTCACAGATTATTGTTTGCAATTTTTTAGAATCAAAACAAAGGCTCTTTGATCGGGTTCCTGCCGAAAAAAGGGGCAAATTCGCCAGAAACACAGGAAAACCAGGAATCTGAATTTTCTGTAAAATTTTTTCGGTTACGGATTTTTCAGATGTTTTTTACCCTTTCCATTCAGAGACATTTTACAGACTTTCAGAGGAATTTCAGATAAATTTCAGAGAATTTCAGGGGAAATTCAGAGAATTTCACCCAGAATTCAGAGACTCTGAATTTTATCTGAAAAAAATATTACTGGCTTTTCAGATAAATTTCAGATACTTTTTACAAGAATTTCAGATAAAATTTACCTGATATTTACAGATGTGAAAAACATGTGAATTTTCTCTGAAACGCGTGTAAAAAGTATCTGAAATTTATCTGAAAAGCCAGTAACATTTTTTTCAGATAAAATTCAGAGTCTCTGAATTCTGGGTGAAATTCTCTGAATTTCCCCTGAACTTCTGCGAAATTTATCTGAATTTCCTTTGAAAGTCTGTAAAATGTCTTTGAATGGAAAGGGTAAAAAACATCTGAAAAATCCGTAACCGAAAAAATTTTACAGAAAATTCAGATTTCCTGGTTTTCCTGTGAAACGTCCAATTTTTGACCAAATTCAAACTTGGCCTTAATTTAGGCTTGGGCTTAGGCTTAGAGCTTAGTCTTGGGCTTAGGCTTAGGCTTAGTATCAGGCTTAGGCAATAAAAAATCGAAATTTTTAGAAAAAATCCTGCCGGCTTAGCCTTGAGAATCCTGCCAACTAAGCCAAGACGATAGCGCACTCAAAGCTATCCAAAAACAAAGATTATAGCCTTTTTTCGCTTCAAACTTTGGCCTACGTTCAGTTCCAAAAACACTGAAAATGCAATTTTCAAGGGGTCATAGCTCAGAAAATCCAAATTTGTGGATAGGGGTTCTATTACAAAAAAGAATTCCCTCAAGGTGCTCTACTCCAAAAAAAGGTCCACTATTCCCCCCCCCCTCAACTGCACTTGATCCCCTCTTTCCGCTCCAGCCTTCCGATTCCCTTGGTGTACAAGGTTCTCTTCTGTCGGTACACGCGAACCGTTTGCTGCATGTCGGCCACCACCGCTACCCGCACCACCGTACATCGCCGCGCTGGAATTTGCGGGCCTCCATCTCCACGTCATACTCCAGCTCCTCCCTCCGCGCTGTATTAGCAATGAAATTCTGGGCTTTCCGCTCATGGGCTCAAGGACAAGAAGTAGAGTGGGGGGTTATTTTCAACGAAATAACCCCCATGCTTCCACTGATGCCGACGAAACGAGTCAACGTACTCGACCTCGGATTTGGCATCCACCGCCCCCTCCTTCAGACAGAGAGTGAGAATTTTTATTAGAGGAAACTTGACGGAAATATCCAAGAAATGTGACGAAGATTTTTCAGCCATTTTCGTTGGAAATTATTTTTCCTGTGGGGATTGTTCATTTCTTTGCCATCTGTCATGACCATGTATCTGGCTGAAAAGTAAAGTTAATTATTTATTTCAGCAGAGCAGTTTAATATTGAACTGCGCATGGAACAGTGAAGCATGTGATACGATACCGTATATTGACTAAATATACAACAGAGCCCGTTTCTGTAGTTTCCTCGTAAAGAAACTGACATCATGTCTAATTCATCTGTCAGTTTTCTGCTACAGTTCGAGCAACAATACTCAGTTTTAACGGCGGATATCACTTCGAAATTATGTCGACTGAATAGTGTAACATGTGGTATGTTTTTATTCCAATTGTATATATATTATATTATTTCGGAAAGCAAGGGAACGACTTTCAATAGATAAGGTAAAATTATAATTTATAATTACTTCGATTTAACTGGCTATTAAAAAAACTTATCTGGGTAAAATGAAGCCAAGTCAATCAGTAAAGAGTTTCGTATTCATAGCTACAAAAAACAATAAATACAAGATATATTTCAGTAAACGGTGCATGGTTTGAGTTAATTTAAAGTTCTTCAGTCTTTAAGTCCATTTACTGCGTTTATATGCGTTTATGTGGTATTATATACCTTAGTTTTTGTAGCAAGAGTTTTTATTGCAGTAAAATAGTACCTGGTGTGAGAGTAGTAACAAAGTTACACACGAGAAGAGAACAATCAGCACATGAACAAGTTGCGGGTCAAGACTAACTAAGACAAAGTTTTCTTTTCTTTTAACACTCCCGCCCTTTTTCTTAGTTAATAGAATCGCAACCAAGAAGGCTACGAAACCTTTCGAACTTCACACGATCAAGTGGCTTAGTGAAAATGTCTGCAATCATTTCCGAGGTAGGACAGTACACAACATCAATCTCTTTCTCGACGACTTTCTCGCGGATAAAATGCATCTTAATGTCTATGTGCTTGGTTCGGCCATGTTGTATTGGATTCTTGGCCATCGCTATTGTGCTTTGATTGTCCTCGAAAATTGTTGTCGCCCCTTGCCGAGCAAAACCTAGCTCCGTGAGCAGTTGCCTAAGCCAAACAGCTTCTTGGGACGCCATACATAGTGCAATACCGCTTCTGCGGTTGACAAAGCAACCGTCGGTTGGAGCTTATTCAAAGGAGAGCTTCATTGGAGAGCTTAAACTGGCCCATTGGCCAAGAGAAAAACGTAACCTGTGGCAGAACGACGAGTGTCTGGGTCTCCCGCCCAATCTGCGTCGGAATATCCAACTAAAGGAATTGCTGACCTTTTAAATATGATGCCCTTCGCTAGTGTACCTTTTATATATCTGAGAATGCGCTTTAGTGCGTTCCAATGCTCTTCACCCGGATTCTTTGTGTGCTGGCTCACCAAACGGACAGCTGCTGAAATGTCAGGTCTAGTAGTCAATGCCGCATACAGCAACATGCCCACACCTTTTTGGTATTGTTTTACTGCAACACTTTTACAGGGCTCTTCAAGACTCTTCAGCTGTAAGCCTGATTCCGCTGGAGTAGTCGCTGGTTTGCAATCTTGCATCCGAAATTCCTCAATTATACTCGCAAGGTACTTCTTTTGATTGAGAACCATCACTCCTTGTTTGCGATTTCTTGTTATCTGGATTCCTAAGCAGTATTGGAGCTCTCCTATATCAGTCATCCTGAACCTCTTGGTGAGAATTTCTTTGGTATTCAGCAAGCCGTCTTCAGATGTTGACGCAATAATTAAGTCATCCACGTACACAGCTATTATGGTAATATTGCATCCAGATCTTCGATAGTAAATGCACTGGTCTGATGAGCTCTGGCTGTAACCTTGCGATTTTAGGTAGTCATACAACATAATATTCCAACACCGTGCTGCTTGTTTTAGGCCATAAAGGCTTCGTTTCAAGCGGCAGACTAAATGCTCTTCTCCAGGCGCAATAAAACCTTCGGGTTGGACCATGTAGATTTCTTCATCAAGCTGGCCATTCAAAAATGCAGTCTTTACATCCATTTGATGCACATTCATGTCGTATTCTGCCGCCAAAGCAAGAAGAGTACGAACTGACTGATACTTGACCACTGGAGAAAACGTCTCTTCATAGTCAATGCCATGTTCTTGCGAAAATCCACGAGCAACCAGACGAGCCTTAAATCTTTCAATGCTTTCATCTCCATTTGTCTTTACAGCAAAGATCCATTTATTGCTTATTGCCTGGCGATCTTTAGGCAGTGCAACCAATTCCCACGTCCCCGTCTCAATTAGTGACTTGTATTCGCTCTCAGCTGCCTCCATCCATTGTTTAGAATACGGCCCTTGACTAGCTTGTGGAAACGTTTTAGGCAAAGGAATTGAACAACTTGTGTAGGCATAATCACAGTTTGCAGACTCTGTCAACAGCACATCATCTTCTTCTAGCGCAAAAGACCGACTTTTATCTTGCGCTATTTCTGCTGACTGAAACTTCACGTCAGGGTTGGCAAGTCTCGGGTTTGCAACCGAGACCGAGACCAGGCAACCGAGACCACCGAAACGAGACCTACGAGACCGAGACCAGCCCTTGGGGGACCTTTTTTTCAAGTTTCAATTTTAAAAATTTGAGATACTTTGAAACGTGAAAAAATAGTTATTAAGGTACAAAAAAGTAACTATTAGGTTAGGTTGTATGAGTGTTGACTCGAAGTTGCGTGAAACTTAACATTGGAACGACCGGATGCATGAGCGGAGGTGAGTGACAACTGACAACCGGAGAATAGGATTATTTTCCCGCTATTTTGTCAACTTTTGGATATTTTTTAAAAGTTTCCAACACTTCTTCGTATACCACATTTTATAGTGAATTGCATACATATATTGTCACTTTGGCAGCCTATATCAGGTGCCAGCGTAGAATCGTCCGTGCTGGTGCAGTAGTGCTACTATCAGAAGTTCTGATAGAAGACATCATCACGGACCAGAAAAGTTTCTCACGCTGACACAGCTACATATGTGGGGGGAAGGTTTGATGCCCCAACCACCCCATTTGAACCACCCCGCCCAAAAAGCATTTGATTGTACTTAGGTTTTTTCAGATACTTAATGTTTTGACATGCGTTGAGAGGTTGGGGCTTAAGAAACTCAAACTGCCACCCAATTCGAGATTAGTAAGAAGTAGAAGCCAGCAAATTTTTAATTACAAATCAGCTACGAAGTTAGCACTATTTGATATATAAATGATGGTTAGTATTTTTACTGTTTAACATAAGAGGTTCCACATACAAATGCAACATCGCTAAGTCAGACAACCCATTTTAGCTCAAACTTTAATAGGTATAAAATCTAGCTTGATGTACAAAGTTTAAACTTGAAGCTAGCCAGAGTTTGCCGGTGAACTACCATTCTTCTGCAGCAAACAGTTTTGACCATTTCATGCTTGGCATTCTATTAGGAAACTTAAATTGCAAAAAAAATCTTTGTGATGTTGGAAAATTTTGAAAACTTCAAGTCTCATCTGAAATACCGAGACCACCCTATGGCAGGTCTCGGTTTTCCTACCGAGACCGAGACCGAGACCAGCCTAGTCTCGGGTTTTTTACGAGACCGAGACCGAGACTGCCAACCCTGCTTCACGTCTCGACTAACGACGACGCGGCCGCTATCGACTTCAAGAAAACGATAGCCGGGATCTGCATAACCTAAGAGTCGGCAACAAGTACTCTTCGCGTCCCACTTTCGGCGCTTCACAGACGGTATGTGCACATAGGCTAGACATCCAAATGGGCGTAAATAACGCACGTCCGGCTTCTTTCCAGTGAAAACTTCAAACGGTGTCTTTCCAGGAACAGCTGCTGTCGGGCTGCGATTTCGGACATAGGCAACTGTTGATACCGCCTCTGCCCACAATTTTCTCGGTAGCTTTGATTCAAAAAGCATGGAACGGCCCCCTTCGACAAGTGTCCTGTTCATCCGTTCTGCTACCCCATTGTGCTCAGGAGTATATGGTTCAACCAACTGATGAACAATACCGTGATCATCGCAAATGTCCTTAAACCGCTTAGAAACGTACTCCTTGGCATTGTCCGAACGGATCATTTTGATATCTTTACCGCTTTGTGTTTTCGCAAGTTTCACATAGCGCTCAAAGCAATTAACAACTTCTGATTTCTCACGAATAAAATAAACCTGGACATACCGTGATTTATCATCAATAAAGGTAACAAAATACCGTTTTCTTCCAGGAGATTCTGTAGACATAGGCCCGCAAATATCTGAATGTACTAGTCCCAATATTTTGTTGCAACGAGACGCTTTTTCTTTGAAAGGTTTTCTTTTCATTTTTCCTTGCACACAACTTTGACAAAATAGAGGAGCTGAACCGTCTGTAGTGTCTCCAGACACAACCATTCCGGTTACCATTTTTTGATTGGCTAGTTTCCGTACATCAGCAAAGTTTAGGTGACCGAGCCTAGCATGCCACTCGCTGAGGCTTGCTCCATCCGTTGCCACATAGTTGACGCTAACGACATATATACTCTGTGCTTGGGAACCAATAAAGGTTGCCGTCTGATTTAGCTTCAACTACTAAGCTTGAATTTTTTCGAATTGTGCACTTTTTTGCAGTAAACTCAACGGTCAAACCTTTAGCTGTTGCTGCTTTGACAGAAAATAGACGCTTCGTTAACTTCGGGACATAGTAAACGTCTGTAATCGTGGCTAGTTTACCACTGATCAACTTGATTTTAACATCACCCTGGCCGTGAGCATAGATTGTGCGACCATCACCAAGGGACACTGAATGCGGAACTTCAAAGCGTAGGTAGTTAGACATACCTTTTCTTTCGAATGTCATATGACGCGTAGCTCCGGAGTCAATAAGCCAGCCTTCAGATAAGTCAGCTTTACCACCATTTGCGAAAAACAATGCTTCATCATCCTCTTTCTGTTGTGAAACGTGAAGTGCATCGGCTGCATTGCCTTGATCTTGTCGTTTCGGTGACCTGCAAAACTTGGCAATATGTCCACGTTTTCCACAATTGAAACATTTCGGTGGGATTTTGTTGTGCTTGACAAAGTTTTGTGCAGTAGGTGACTGATAACTTGTTAAGCGGTTTGGCATTGGCTTTTGCTTTTGGACCGCTCGTAGGGCAGTTTCATGTCCGCGGTCAACATGAAGTTCATCTTTCCGTTTTTCTTCTTCGTGAGTCGTGACGCAAGCGGCTGATCACAAAATCTTTGGTAAGATCATCCGCATCACGTGCTTCTAAAGCTGTGATAAGGCTATCATACGACGGGGGTAAGCTGGCCAAAAGTGTGGCCACAAAGTCATCATCAGGAACAGGGTTCCCAATGGATGCGAGCTGGTCTGCAATGGTTTGAATTTGGGCGATATGGTTCGTCAACGAACTGTTCTCATAGGTTCAACAGCTTGCGCTTGAGGTTGATCTTGTTTGACAAAGTACGCCGCTCATAGTGATTGCATAGCCGAGTCCATGCGTCTTGCGGCGTATTCGCATCCCTGACATGAATCAGTTGGCTATCATCAACTCCCAAACAAATAATAGCTAGCGCCTTGTCTTTTTTCGCTTCAAAAGTCAATCGTTCCTGATTAGTACAGTTATTGCGCAAAGGAGCCGTCCCCGCGACGAAACACCACAGCCCGTCTCTTTTCAGACACATCTCCATTCGAAACTTCCAGTTATAAAAGTTTCCCCGTTCAGTTTGTCCATTTTCCCAAATGGAGCTTTATCGCCGTCGTCTGCCATTCTCACTGCTGGACCATAACCTTGTAGCAAGAGTTTTTATTGCAGTAAAATAGTACCTGGTGTGAGAGTAGTAACAAAGTTACACACGAGAAGAGAACAGTCAGCACATGAACAAGTTGCGGGTCAAGACTAACTAAGACAAAGTTTTCTTTTCTTTTAACAGTTTTAAGTAGGGATGTCACGGATATCCGCATCCGCGGATGATCCGCAACTTTTTGACATCCGCATCCGGAAAAATTTAATGCGGATGTGCGTATGTTGCAGATTCGGCAAAAATTACTAAAAATGTAGAAAATCAGACGGCAATTTTGATTTTTGTGCATGTATATACCATTATTTTTGCTCTTAAAACGGTGGATTGAAACTTTATTCTAGGCTTTTTCACCTCATTGTTGGTTGCAAATTGCTCTTTTCTAAAGTAGGCTTCACGAATATTTGATATTGCGGGCATATTCGAACCAAGTTTTGTATGTTTGACAGAGACTAGTCTACAAACTTGTAAAGCAATAATTGTCAATGCAATATTATAAGTTTTTAACTTGCTTGCTTTCGTAGATTAGAAAGAATAGACAGAGTACGTATATAATGATTATACACCAACCAAAACCAAAAGCATCAAGTAACCAGAGGGTCACGCCGATCGATAGCCTTTGAGTTGGCATAAAGTTAACCAATAGCGTTTTAAACAAACTGTTGATGGCGGCGCATTGCTTGGAATATGTATATAATGAATGCACAATTTTGATACAAACTGTTTTATCTAAGCCTCATTCCTTAGTACTTGCATTCTTGCATTCATACTTGCTATTTTTAGTATATTATGTATTTTTTGGTGAAAAATTTTTCAAAAATTTGGCTCATAACTTGTTTAGAACGTATTCTAAAAAGATCCGCATCCGCGCGGATGTCAAAAAGTCACATCCGCGACATCCCTAGTTTTAAGCTTTTTCTTATTTTAATGACATGTTCTGATTAATATTTGTTCCTTTTTTCTAGCTGATCGTCGAGAGACATGTTCTCAGTTGGAAAGTCAACTGGAAGAAGTAGATGAGTTGGTCAGTTTTTTTGCTTTTTTTAGCTTTGCATTTGCACTATTTTACATATATAAGTAATACGGATATATATTCATTGTGCTTATAATATATATGTTCCTCGATTCATGAATAAATCGTTGCCAAACGAGTGCGCGCATGCGTAAAGAAAGACGATTGCTAACTAGGATCCAGGCCATAGGCGTATCCAGGATGGCGCGTGATAACAAGGGGGGGGTGCGGAGCAAAGTGAGCCACCTGTTTGACCGCCGCTCAAAAGGGGGCTGCGACCCTCTAAGGGGGGACTCAAACCGCTAAGGGAAGGGAACTGTAGCCCACCCAGCCTCCCCCTAAATACGCCACTGTTGACAACCAGTAAAGTTAGCTATAACGCACTAAAAATATATATTATATGACTGTTAGAACGTTGAATTGGTAAAAAGCATTTTTAAAGCAGAAGCGTTAAAAAAGCAAGAAGCCAGTGATTCGCATAGTTGTCGTTGTCGTAAAACAATATTTTGGTCACAGTAAAAGCTCACTATTGATTCTGAACTCTCAGACACCGTGAAGTGTAATAGTTTTTTTATTTGAAATTGGTATTGGGCACCCTGTTTTTGAATTATTCTGTATTGTAGTTGGATCAAATGGAACTGGCGATCCGCGATATTCCTCAGGGTCACGCCGACCGAGCCAAGTACGACAACAGACTGCGCAGCTACAGGGTGGACGCGGGGCAGCTGAAAACAGAATACGTATGACACTGCTTTCTCCGGATTTAGTTAGAAGACGATTGTTTTTTAAAATTATTTTTAACATTTGATCCTTTTTTAATAACTTAATATATTTGCATTTAAGTAATGCATTTACCGTGATTCCCTGATTACTTGTATTACACATAGGTCTTTGAAATTAAGTTACTGCGTAGAATGGCTATATATACATCGTGGAGATTGGTTTAGTCATTAGTGTAAACTAGAGTTGTTCACATTTTTTCCGTCTTGTTTTTTTACGCTACTGCCATTCATGGTTTCACTACTCCCCCAAAATGGCAAGCTCACGCCCCCCCTCCTTTTCCCGACCGTTGCTCCACCTCCCCCCAGAATGCCTGTAACGTAGCTCATCACGATAAGATTGGTGACTCACCACAACGCAAAAATGGTGGCTCACGAAGAGCAAGATACCTAAGCATTATTTTGAATTAGTTATATATTTCGTTATTTCGAATATATTACATAAATATAGAAATTTGTTCCAGCTATAATTGCTTTTCAGTTACCTGTGTGTTTCCTGTCCTTTCATATATACCACATATCCAGCCCTCGAGATAAGTTCTCCCTCCGGCCTCCCCCTTTCCTAAGTTTTTTTCCATGTCGTTGAAACTGTAGCAAAAATCGCACTCAAAAACGCTTCTCTTTGAATGTCTGGTTGTAGCTAGATGTTGGTTTATGCCACAGGAGCATCACCTTCATTATTCCATCTAATAATTTTCACTGTAAACTTCTACAGAGTAGGAAAGTATATACCATATTTTTTCAGAAAAACGTTTTAAATAAGAAAATGACCAGTGATTCTCAAATCAGAGAGGATTTGTTCGGATCCGAAGCATCGCTATTGACTGAAAATCAGGTTGGTATAATATACGGTTTTTATTTGGTAGATTGGTGCAGAGAAACTGTAATTATTGTGCATACTGGTCCCAGCATTTATCTCGTATGTAGTCCCTCGCGAAGTTGTAACCCGGCCGTAGGGATGGAAGTCTTAGTCTCGGTCTCGGTCAAAACCCGAGACTAGCCCAGTCTCGGTCTCGGTAGTCGAAAAGTCTCGGTTTGTACCCGGTCTCCTTTTTCAAATCTGTGAAAAATTTTCCTGTGGTCCCCCCTTTGGTTTATGTTTTTGGCAGGAAATTTTTTTCGGAAATGTTCATTTCACCAGAATTTCACACCAAACAGTGAGATTCTGTCAATTTTTTCCGAAAACAACTTTACCGTGGTTGTTTAGTTTATCAGTAAACACAGTACATACACAAAAATGTACGTTTATGATTTGGTTTCTTATTTTATATTATTTTTATTCTGTCTGTGTATTATTATTTATTCTTTAGTATTAGTGTTTGGCTGGTCAACTTTTTTAGTCTGTCTGTCTGTGTAATTATTATTATATTCTTTAGGGGTATTAGTGTTTGGCTGGTCAACTTTTTTATGCCATATTACAACTTAAATTTCTAAATGCCTCCTTGATTCCTGTGAGTGGCTTTCCAGTACAGTACTAAGAAAGGTCCTTTAACTGTAAATTTTAAAAACGCCACCCAAACACACCAAAAACCCCCCCCCCCCAATTGGTATGAGTTTAGCAAAAAATCAAACGCACCGAAAATTTGTGAAAGTTCAAACCTAAAAACGTCCACAAGGAAATTTCAAAAAAGGAGAGACACCGGGGATTCCCTAATCCCAAATTCCGTACTGGTGGCGCAAGTTTAAGAACCCCTATGCGGTGACACATGTAGTTCGGTATATAAATGAAAGTAGACAGGTTTGAGTCATTTTTCGAGAACCTTCCCCCAACCATTTACCCCTCTTTACTTTTTCTCTAGCTTGAACTACTCCTCATGTTAAGAAACTGATTGAAACTAACTGTAATTTCCAATTAGTTGAGTTTAGAAAATCAAAAAAAAATAAAAACAAACCACACTTAGTCCTATGCGGGGACACAATGTAGTGAAAAAAGAAAACCCCAAAAGCGGTGAGGGGGCCCCACTCACAGGGGTGTCACGCCGGAGGCAAAGAATGAAAGAGCGTCACGGTGCGCAGGTCTAATTTTTGAGCCAAACCCTTTCTATCTTGGGTGTATTTTAGCAGAACATTGGTAAATCCAAGACAATCGGAGCTATTTTTAACTAAATTGGAGCCAAACTGGCAAGATCAAGGACAAATTGCGTCTGTTTTGGAACAGGGGTCAATTCAAGAGGACATGGTCCCACAGTCCCACACAAACGAGGGAAAGAACCAGCAATGTAACCAAAATTGTCGTGATGTAGCTGTTATTTATACATGAGGTGTCTGACCATGGTCTTGTAATATTACCTAAAAACTTATAAAAAGTCATCAAATCGATAGGTAAAAAAATGGCAAAAAATGACCCAAAGTCTCGGTTTTGGCGGTCTCGGAATTTGGTCTGTCTGTCTGTGTGTGTGTGTTGGGCGGTCGGTCAGATGTAGCATCTATACACGGCGGGCCAGAAGCCCGCTTCCTCGCATAAAACCCAAGACCTCGTGGGGGGAAACTGCCAGGGAGTTGAGAAGGGGGGAGGGACCAAGCCATCTGAGGCGGGGGGCAGTATGGGCGGGGCACTATAGGATCATGTGGCTCACGTCCTCTTCGTTTTCGCCACAATAGGGACAGAGGACGGGCTTGGGATGGACGCAACGCGGATGTCCTTACCAAATGGATCCTACTTTTGCGGTTTCCTCGCATTACCCAAAACGGAATTTGGTCTCGGTCTCGGTAGTCTCGGTTTCGTGGTCTCGGTCTCGGAAAAAAAACCAAGACTTCCATCCCTACCCGGCCGCTACCAATGGAGATGTAGAGAATATGAGCAGCGCGCCACAGGATTACAATATTAAGTCATGGATAAGGAGGAAACGTAGTCTGCATTATCTCTTTTCTAGTTATATAGTATCTCTTTTCAACAAGTTAGTTTTATTTGTTTCAGAAAGCTCGCTTATTAGACGACACACAAAGGTTAGAGCGCTCGTCACGGAAATTGGAGGACGGGTATAAAATCACAGTGGAAACAGGTAAGCACATGGTATAGTAAAAATGAATCACAGTAAACAGCGTAATGTCGGTATAGCTAACTATTACGGGGTTTGTGTCGTGCAAGGTGTGAAGTTTCCATACTTCATACTTGCAATAATTTTTATCGGTAACTATTTCTTACGAGTTTTTATATGTGTGGAGGTAAATCATTAGTTATTTTGGTCGCACACCCCTTGTGTCCTTGTAAGCACGGTTTCTAGAAGTTTCTCAAAAAGTGAACAAAATTGGTTAAAAATGACTCTGTTGTCTAAAATTTTGCAAAAGTTAGTGTATTTTCGTTCGATCATGGGGGGGGGAGTCCCCAAAATTTTGTCCTTTTTCACTTACAGCCTACCAAATTTTTTTTATGTGATGGTGTAGTTATATTGCGAGGGGTGTCTTGGTTTTGTACACGTACCCATTGATAGCAGCTGTGTAGGGGATTATTTTCTCCGCGACTTAATCTGTATGAGTTATTTTGTATTAGGTGTTAACGTTGCACAGGGCCTATTCCTTTACCTGATTAAAGGGTTAATTATAATCGGACTAAATGGTTTAAAAATTTGCTGACAAATGCCATTCCAAAACCTCCGGATTAAACGGACTCAACTTTTATCGCGCTGCTTTCTAATCGGACTAAACGGACTTACCTATGCACGCTAATGTTAAGCGTGCATGTTAAATCCGTTTAGTCCAGTGGTAGTTTTGGAATGGGGTCAGACTAAAGTTAAGCCGCTGATTTATTTTAAATAGTTTAGTCCGTTTAACACGATTTGCCATTTCAAAACCTCGGACTAAAATAAGTCCAGTCCGTTTAATCCAGTAAAGGAATTGGCCCTCATAAACGGCAGTTGTTGGTGGCGTGGTGTGGTTTTTGCTTTTAGAATTGTAGATTTTATTATTTTTTTAGAGGAGATCGGAGCTAGCGTTCTAGACGACTTAGAATCTCAGAGGCAGACCTTACAAAGAGCAAGAGATCGGGTACGATATTTACGTTTTTTGATTTCAGCTATTTTTGCTGCTATTTCACCAGAAAGCCTTTTATTAGTGAATATAGATGATTTATTTTAGTCAGCCACTAAAACAATCACCGGAGAATACCGTTTCAACAAAAAAATGCTTAGTATAGCCTGGTTAAGGTTAACACTGTTTTGCTTGACGTATTAATTTCGCTTTACGTAATGAGAAAGTTAGTGTTTGTGACGGCCACGTAATTCGCAGGCGGCCGGGCCGGCAAAAAAGATCGGCCGGTCGGCGTGGCAGAAACTTTTGAAAAATACAAATTCATCCAATTACAGCGTGTCATTTCGCCTGCCACCCTGTTATGCCGGCTTAATTTGGTTGAACGGTCGAATATATCCGGCCGGCCGATTTTAACCGGTCAGCCGCAGACAATTTCGGCCGGTCACAAACGCTCGTGACATTGGATTGGTCAAGTTATAATTACTGTCACATTGATGTTTTATTACGTATATACTGTTACTCCAAATTTTGTGATTAGGGATTTTGTCAAGTTGGTGCTATTTTTGTTTTTTTCACTATTTTAGTGACTTTTGATTGGTACTACTTTCTGCCATGATTGTATTTTCAGCTCCGTGAAGCAGAGACTGATTTAGGACAGAGCTCTCAAGTGTTAACTCGAATGATCAGACGGTGAGTGTGAGTCACAATTACTTTTGTCGTATTGTGTCAGCTCTATTTGGCCAAAACATTTCGTAGTAAAGAACTGTTACGTATCTACCTGTCTATCGGTTGACTGCACCAGATCGCGGTTACTGACGATTAGCATAAACCAATTTAGCTCGGGATAAAATTGCTTAAATCTGTTCAGGTCCAATGCAGATTAGTGCAGTTGGCGTTCAAGATTCAGTTGAAAACTGAGGTTTAGCTTGGATTAAACTAAATCTATTTAACTGAAGTTTCGCTGCGGCTCAGACTTCCAGTTGACTCAATTTGATGCAGTTCACCGTCTATTTATCAGTAAAGACAAGACAGTATATGTCTTCACGAATAGTATCTTCGAGGTTTTTTTATGTCAGTATCTTCGTCGTTTTTTTAATGTCGATGTATTTTTTTTATTTTAATTTCAGAGTAATTCAGAATCGCTTGCTTATGCTTGTAATCTTAGCTTTCATTCTAATCATCATCGGAGTCACCATATATGCCAGTGTCAAGAAACGATAGTCATAAACTTGTCAGTCGTCCCTTTTATTGCCATATTGTTTTCTTATGCTGTGAAGTTTGGCCAAGTTGTAGAAGCAGCAGCTCTAATTTTTCCTGTTTGGTTTCTTAAATTAATTTAATCTTGGAGTATTAATTTTTCTTTGTGACTATACTATCAAGGTGGCGCCACTGAAATTAATGTTATCTTTTTTCGTGACTTTGAGAACTCAAAACAATTTGTGAAATTATATATGTTTTTTAGCAATAGCGATTTTATTATTTTTCATGTTAAAGGAATATAGTCAGATAACATTGCTACTGTATATTTTACTTGTGAAGAGAAATCGCTAGCCGATGTTTCACTCGTGTATGTTAAACTGTTTTGCTATTTTTACATCAGCCTAAAATTTTGCTAAAGTTAAGTCATTTTTTCAGGAGCGCCAACTTGAGAGTATATATTGCAGTGTGAAGTAGGATAGGCCCCCTAGAGTACTTCAAGGGATTTATGAGTAGCTTAACGTCGAGCGCTTGTCTACAGAAGTGCAGATCAGAGATGGGTAGTTAGAATCCCCCCTGCGTCATTTTGATGTTGTCTTTTTTCAGTGAGAATCCCCCTCCCTGTTTTGACTTGGCGAGGCTTTCATGCCGTGTGAAACATCAACTATTAGTATATGGCACTTGTCCATATCTGCATATCTGTTGCATAATTGTTTGTGAGCGTGTTTCGAATTTATGTTTTGCTTTCTGTGATGGTTTTATGCTGACGATTGTCCCTCACTGTTAACATATTATACTTTTTTGAGAGTCAAAGACTATCATAAATATTTTATGACAAACTGTTTGACGTAACGCGAACTTGACTGACCGTAAAGAAAGCCAGACTTGTGGTATATTGGTATTGACGTCGATTTTTAGGTTTATCATTCCTTCATTGTGATTACTCTCCTTGTAAGATATTGATATTTTGTTTTATTGCCCTCTGATTATTAACTTTATATTATGTCATTAACAGTAATTAGTATTTGTGACGGCGCTATCTGTGAAATCTTTATTATAGAAAATTTTCGTTGAAATTTATTTAAATGAAATTGTTGTAGCTAATTTCTTCGAAAAAACTAAGTTTATTCACTGCTTGTTTTGTTTGTGTACTTTTTTTTGACTTCTTTGACAAAACGTAATGTTATAGTTCATGTAATGCGTTTTACCGATTGGCCCTTTAATCCAATATACCGATGGATTTTTTGCAACGTTGTCAACCATACCTATGGTGATTTCAAAAATTGTTTTGGTTTTCACATGTCCAAGCGAAGCCTCTTAACAGATTTTGACATTCTGAACGGTTTTATTGTTGTTTAAACACATAAGTCAGTACTTTTCACGAATATGCAACCCACAACCACTACGGATATATATTTATCCTATAGAAACTTGCATAGGCGTACTTTATTGTCTACCTGAAATATTTCAAATTGCTTTTTTTAGAGTTTTTTAGGGGCAAATTCTCTGTTACTAGTCATATAGCGGGTTTTAATGATATTAATTTTTTTGTTGCATTTCACACAATCTGCATAGTGTACACCTTGAACCTTGAAAATTAATATTTTAACCGTAGCTGCACCATACGCTTTCAAAAATTTGAAATGGATTCATTTGGAAAGCCTACTTATTTACCGATGTGATCAATTTTAATATATTTAGCCGTAATTCTGTTGTCTGTATTATTATTTTTATTGTTTTGTTCTTGTACTTGTGAAAAGTAAATATGTACCTAATTTAATAAATATTTATTACTGTAACTGACTTTGTTGTTGGTTTTTAAAGTTATTTAACGTACGAGCTTTGGCATCGCCACTCATATTGTGGGTCCAAAGCAAATTCATGAGGTCTGTTTAATGGCCCTGGCCCCTGGGTGTCACAGGATACGTTTTTCTTGCTTACTCGAATGAGAACTTAAATTCTTGCAAAAGTAAAAGACTTTAGGATGACTTTATTTGCAGTGCAGTTATCATCAGCACAATATATATAAATATAATCACTAAACAGTAACAAACATTATATAGTAATGTAAATAAGGTAAACAAACTCACACAAATAAAGGCTAAAGTATCACTTGATGACCCATCTTCATAAATGCTATTTACAGATAAGTAGGTATTGACAAATATTTGCAAAATGCAACCGTCAAGCCCGGTGTCACAGGGAAATTTTTCCCCCGTGAAATTTTTCCCCCCGGAAAAATATCCCTAGGGAAATTTTTCCCCCCGGAAAAATTTCCCTAGGGATATTTTTCCCCCCATTATATGGGGGGAAAAATTTCCCTGACCAAAATTTTAGTACTATTTAACAATTGCTATGTGGTCAGCCAAGTAAACATTCAACTTTAATATATATTATTGTAAGTATAACATACCCATTCACGTTCCTTTAAGATAACAATAGATTTAAGGTAACATCCTAGATGCTTTAATTACTGAAACTGTACAGGAATAAAAGTGACGCAATTTTCACCCTTTTGGGCCAAAAAGCAACGATTTTGACATTTTTTTTTAAATTTATGAAACCGTTCTGAAAATTTTGTGTCATTTTGCACAATTTTCACAATCGATGCTCAGCCAGCCGTAAAGAAATTGCAGAAGACGCGGCCCATGTACCTACAATTTGCACATTGCACACCAGTAGGCTGCATTCACATTGCTACTGTAACCCTTTAATGCCCAGAGTATCACTGACAGACAGCCTCAGTCTGACACCTTCTAGTTTTTTGGACATTGCTCGAGCTACGTGCGTCGTAGAAACTTCGCAAAACGACCGTTCGATAAAGAAATGAATGGTGAACAAATCACAGTGAGTCGATTAAGGGTCTAGGACGCACCGTTTTTGAGTTATAAGCGCTCAAAGTTGAGAATTTGTAAAAAATTGCGCCATCGCTCAGGCATATGTACCTCACCCTAGAGTATCAACACAGCAACTATGCGCCTGCCATAGTTGAATGCTAGAAATAAACTGCGTTAAATTAAAGCATCTTATGTTACCTTAAATCTATGGTATCTTAAAGGTACGTGAATGGGTATGTTATACTTACAATAATATATAATAAAATTGAATGTTTACTTGGCTGACCACATAGCAATTGTTAAATAGTACTAAAATTTTGGTCAGGGAAATTTTTCCCCCCATATAATGGGGGGAAAAATATCCCTAGGGAAATTTTTCCGGGGGGAAAAATTTCCCTAGGGATATTTTTCCGGGGGGAAAAATTTCACGGGGGAAAAATTTCCCTGTGACACCGGTTCAAATTTATCCTTAAGGACACAAGGACAAATTTTGGTCAGCTGCTGTGAAGAATTAATATGGTTTCGGCTATTTTTTTGCACACGGATTATCAGATTCATTAGGCAAAAAAAGTATCACGTTTGAAAAGCCGTTTTCTTGGTATCGCTTAAGTAGAGAACGACAGGGACAAGCATTGGTCAAGGACGAGTTATGACCGGTTTTTAGTTTACTACTTGTCCGCAAGTTGATCAATTTGTACTCAAAAGGGTTTCCACAGAACAATTTTCTTTACGTACATAGTTACAAGTATATAGTTACTAGGCGACGTTACATATGTTTGTGACCATTGCAACGTTAACCCAAGCTCGAAAAATTTTGACATTAAACTTGCGGACAAGTAAAAAAATAACGAAATGTTATGTTTCTTCCGTTGTCAGCAAGTTTCGGCCAAATTCAACCTGAAACAGTTTCTGCCACCAGTGCCTCTATTTCAGAAAATGTTTTTCATGAATCTTTTCCACTATTCCCCTTCTCAAATTTTACTCAGCTGATTTGATGAGCAGTACAGTCGTGCAAAAGTCGAGCCAGCGATTGTACGCCACTGATTTTTATAGGTAGCCTAATTTTAAAATTTTTAGAAAAATTGTTAGATTTGACAAGTTGTATGTCCTTTCAGTCGGTAGAATTACGCAAATTACGCACTTGCCGATCATACACTGTCACTGGCGTGATTTTGTGATAATTTTGCTGACTAAACGATATACATACGGCTGTAAGCATGAATCGACCCTTTAATTGTTGACTCATATACTATAATCATGAAATTTTAAAACTTCCGATTAAAAATTACGATTTCTAAATCTATTCTGTCTATCTAAAAGCGTGATTGTGGTCAAATGGAAATGAAAGAAGAATTTGTTAACTAGAAAAATCAGCAAAGTAAATTTCGAATGGTGTGGACGGGAATAATGGAAAAACCCCGATGTCATTGCCAAGACATTTCAAACATTTTTAGGGCGTTCCCGTTATCAGTAAATCAGTCACATGACCTTTTATCTAAAAAATAAATAGGCCAAAAAGTTTGTCGTGAAACATCCGTAACTTTTCTCGCCAAGCTTTTGTGTCAACGAAAACATGACTTTAACCTTTAAACTTTAACGCAATTTACACATGCAAATGCGTCATGATTCCGTAGAACATAGGTATGCTTATCTGTCTGAGGAAAAATAGACTTAAAATACTGTATGATTCCCTTACAGAATTTAAAATAAAATTACTAGGTTTTACAACAGGTTATTGCGATTTTACGTATCCTTAACTATTTAATGAAGAGTGGATATATTCTGACACTAAAGTCTGACATAAAATAGTTAAGGTATTGATCAAAGTTTCAAGACAACTGTCAATTAAGATATGTTCATCGTCAATTTTACCCAACTATTGACTGCTAAAAGTACCTATTAAAAAAACAAAGTTTAGGCTTTGTCTTTCCTAAGTTTAGTGTAAGGAATAAGTACCTATTGTGCAATTTCATGCAATTGGAAAGCAAAGCATTGCGTGGTGGTAAAATTATTTAGGTGCAGATTTAGCTAATGTTCGGCGACTCAATACCTAAATGTTTCTAAGACGATGCAAGTAAAAGGACATAAGGTTAAAAACTAGACATGACAATACCATGTAAAAACAATAAGAACTATGACAGTAATAGGTAGTTTGTTTTTTAGAATTTTTGTAATTATGACTGCATAATAAAAAGTAAGGTACCAATGAGTTATAGCGTTAATTGGCATGCTGTAGAAGCACTTTGTTGTGTAGCTGTGGATCGAATATTTTTGTCTACCGTGTTCATAAGGCCAAGCACGATCTAACGAGTTTATTTACCTACAACAGTCGTAAGTGCACCGACTAAGTCAATGTAAAAGCACCTCTATAATCAAGAGTACATATTAGTATCTCACTTTCTAAGTTTCGGCTGTAAGTATGAATCGACCCTGAATTATTCGTACATATTTTTGTAGTGCCATTGCGTTAAGTAGTGCAAGAAAATAAACATAATCACAGCACGCTTTCAGCACAAGCCACACGTTCCATGCGGCTTAACTTACATTTGCTGGTAAGACTGTAGTCCTACAGTGGAAGCAAAACAGTATACAATATTAGTTCACATGACAGTTATACAAACAAATTATATACATAAATACATAATATGACGACTACAGTTTAAGACAGTTACGTTACTAATTCACATGGGAGTAAATTTGTTATTAAATTTATAATTACTGAGAAAGCATGTTAACTTTTCAGTTAAACATGTATTTTGGAAGATATGTGTTACCCTGTAATGCCACTTCATCTACATTGTATCAAGAGTACATGTATGCACATATGTACGCTCATTGCGTCATAAAATTTGCACAGTAACGAAAATCCCAATAATTACAGGTCAGAGCTACAAGAGCGGCAATTTCCGCCCACTTCCAAAAAGGAAAAGAAGTAAGTCTTGAAAGTGCTGAGGTTGGCTTTTTCGGTTCCAAAAACGCACCTCCTTTTGCGGTTTCCCCCAGATCTAGCAGGCTGCCGCAGCTATCCTGGGAGATGGTTCTAGCCAATGACATGCGGCGAACGTGCTGCACAACGGCATTGAAAAATTCCTCCGGGTTTCGACGTTTGCTGGGTTGGATTTCGAGTAAAGACCAGATGAGATTTTGGTAGGATTCGGGGATGCCATCAGAAAGGCGTGGCAGCTCGTAGGCGGAGTAATTCTCGGTTGCTGCGTAAAGAAACAGCTTGCACAGCCCCTGCTCGTCAAACGGGACCTGAAACAAGTTGAAATGGAATGTTGAAAAGAGTTGAAATGGAAGACATCTTTTTTGTCAGAATCATGTCATATCTTTGACTGCAGTACCGACCAAACTTACTTATAGACTCTTGAGTCACGTAATTCCTGAGTCACTGTAAACTACTTGACTAGCGGTGGACTGCACCAAATCAGTTTAGCGTAAGTCTGAGTTGGAGCTAATCTCCAGTTAAATCGATTTAGTTAAATCTCAGCTAAATCGCAGCTAAACTCCAGTTTTAGGCCCGGTTCACACAGACGTACTTTTTACTTTTTACTTTTTACTTTTGGGCCAAAAGTAAAAATTTCGGTTCATACAGAACGTACTTTTTACTTTTTACTTTTTACTTTTGGCCAAAAGTAAAAGTAGAAACGCGTTCTACTTTTTACTTTTTACTTTTGCAATCTAGCCAATCAAAATGCTCTGAGAGAAGCTCCGCCTATTGAGCTTCATTATTATTGGTTAGATTTGCATTGTGACAGACAAGTGCACCAAAGCCAGCCAATTGAATGCGATCTTCCTTAAGTAAAAAGTAAGCCTGTGTGAACACTTTTGCAAAATTAAAAAGTATAGAGTCAAAAGTAAAAAGTATAAAGTAAAAAGTAAAAAGTAAAAAGTAAGTCTGTGTGAACCGGGCCTTAAACTAAAACTTAAGCGCCAACTGCGCTAATCTTCACTGGTGCAGCGGACTTAAACCGATTTAAGCAATTTAAGCCTGAGCTAAATCTGTTTAAGCTAATCGTCAGTCAATGCGATTTGGTGCGGTCCACCGTTAGTATGCTGACGTACAGAGTTGGAAATAATAGCCACTTATTCTGGGATCATTTTTTCGGAATGAAGTACCTGTGCCACAGTTCTTTTCTTCAACTACTTGCCTAGCTAACTACATACGCATGCTGTTAGATACTTCACTTCTTTAAGTATGCAAAAGGCTGGCCTTATTGCTATCAAGAGTACATTGGTGTCAGTGTTACACTTACAGTTCCCATGAGACATCGATAAGTGACCACTCCAATTGACCACATATCGACCAAATGATCATACTGACTCTCTTCTAGCACGTTAGCTCCGACTTCGGGAGCCATATAAAGCGGTGTTCCGGTCAGTTTGGTCAGTGGGGTACTGGAATTAGCAAATCGGCTGCAAGTGAAATCTGCGAGTTTAGCCTCTTTGATGCATCCATAAGGGTCCAGTTTGACTAGGATATTTTCCGGCTTAATATCCAAGTGGATTAGTCCGATTTCATATAACGCCATATAACCGCGGGCAATGTTATCCATTAATAGATCGATACTAGGCAGGGGTAGAGGCTGGTTTTTCTGATTCTCGACTAAATAGCATTCCAAGTCCATATCACAGAGTTCGTAGATTAAGTAAGTAGTGGCTTCCGAATCATTTTTCCAGATAAATTCCAATCTTAGAACATGTCGATTTTTTATTTTCTGCAGCAGAGTAAGCTCTTGCTTGTTCACTTTGGCGTTGGGAACTTTTTTGACGGCCACAGCGGTGTCTGTGGCTAAATCGAGTCCTTTGTAAACACAGCCGAACGATCCTTGACCCAGCTTTGACGATTCATCGCTGGAATAGCAATATCGATCACCAATCAGTTGTTCTTTTGCCATGATTAAAAATTAGCTGATATCTCTGAAAAAAACAATTTTTATTGACACTAATTTAGCAACGTTCAGTAAATATTACTAATACCAAGAGTACACGCAGAATAGTGTCTCACTCTATAGAAAAGTTGTGTCTTTTATAGAAAGAGACTTATTATGTACTCTTAATACAACTGTACCTACAAAGGTGATAATCAAGAGCTTTGCTGAAAAAACAATATGTAGGTATATAACTTGCAAACAGCAGAGAAAAATCTGTTATCTTATGTCATAATAAAGTTCGTTATTCAGCTCTACAGGTGAATGTTTTTGTTGAAAAAATGTGCCCAACAATAGCGGAAATAAACAGCTTGATTTAGAACATAAACACACATTTTCGAGCTACCATGTTTGTTAGTAGTTTGGAAAAACAAGGATCTCTCAAGGGAAAAGGTGCCAACAAGAAAGCAGTTTTTTCTGTATCAGAAGAAAATAACTAAAAGCCGCCCACAAAATTAATGATCCTTGTTGCTTTAGGATAAAATACTAGGGTGGAATAATCAGGTTTTGGCCCAAAGCAAAATGTAGAATGGCTGGAACAGGGCAAATTTAGCTTAGGTTAATGAAACCATTAATGAGTGAAATTTGCATGGGAGGATAATGGATGTAACCTCAAGATTGAAAACCAAAGGCTATGCAGCTAAATGTTAATAACATTCGTTGAGAGAAAACAGGTGGCGTGATTTTGGCCACTGCTTACTGTACTTTAAATATAAAGAAAGTTATTCAGTGTCATAAAGAAACTTTGTATCGCGTTGCTCGCGTCGACGTCGAGAATGCTAACCACTACACCACAGCCCTCAAATCTCGTAGGCCCTGTTTCTCATTTACAATAGCAACAATATTGTAAGGTCCAGTAATTTTTGTCATAATTTTCATTACATAGTAGAACTTGTTGAAAAAAGGATATATACCTACATATTTGTTTAGTCACGCGAGGGGAGAGAATTTAGTTCCCTTAAACCTGGGCAGTTTGAAAGTCAGCCGATTAAGCTTGTTTGCCCTGACTTGCTTACGTCAGCGCATAACTTAAGGCTCGCGTAAAAGCTGGAAAACTTAATTGTTCGGAAAATTAAATTGGCGAAACTTTTATCGGCGCTAACTTTCATGCAAATACATATATTTATTTACTTTTAAGATAAGCCATGTGTATGTAAATGCTATCTTAACTTTATGAATAAAATGAATTGGGTGAATTAAATAAAGTTTATACATTCTGGAAATTTCTTGACACTTCTATCAAAATAAAAATATTTATTATTTAAAATTATGATTCAACTTTGCTGACTAGGGCTAATATTATCATGGCTAAACAATTGCTGACGTCTACACCTATATAAATTAAGTAAATAAATAAACAAATATGTATGTATTTGTTTGAAATGGTTTATTCATCCAATAATTGTGCCGCTCACCGCTCTGCATATTTTGTTTACTTATTAGGCTATTTAGTTAATAAATTAGTTCTGTGGTGACTATGTTAATAAACTTAATTTGTTTGTGCTGTTTACCTACTAAATTGTATTAGCAACAAAAGTTTAGCAGGCAGATGCATTTTGAGGAAAGGTTAATTAATCTCGGGCTCATGAATGACGTCACTGACTAGCAACTTGGCTTGTTTTGCGTCAGAGCGCTATTTTCGGCTGCCAGGGTACAAAGAAATTCCAGTTGATACCAGAGAGATAGAGACTACTAATGAACCAGTAACTGAGGGGTGCTAAAACTGTCAGAAAGCAAGTTATTTTGATACAGTATTTTTTTACGTAGATGGATACCAGGTGTAACTAAAACAAAAAAGTGATTTAGAAGTGTGATAGTAGCGAAATGAGTTCCGAAGTGATTGCTTTAGCGATTGGTGCGATTTCCGCGTTTTGCTAGAGTAGACGTAGAATAGAATAAGAATAGAATTGAATAGAAACTATAGTAGAATTTTGACTGGTTTTATGAATGACAAGACGGACAGACAATTGCAAGCACATAATGATATGGGTTCAGACCTGGCTGGGTCACCGCCTACAGGCTAGTGGCTAGGTCAACAGCTTATGGATATTGCCTGCTAAACGGGTCGGTCCCTATGTAGGTTGTACCCGGTTCCTTAAGTTTAAGCCGGTTTTCACGGGCTGAGGTGTTCCTGGGAGATTCCAGAAACCATAACCATTTAAACCAAACAACAAAAAAAAAAACCAAAAACCAAAACTAAAAAAACAAAATCCCAACCACAAAAAAAAAAACCTTAAGACAAGTTTGTCGGTCTACTGTAGCTGTGTACAAACTTCGCTATTGGTCTGGGTATTCGCGTTTTGTAGTATATCGCGCCATGCAATTTAGCGTTTTGTCAGACTGCCTCCTGATTTAGAGTTTCAGTTCAGTTATACTTAATGCAAAACAAAAGCACGAATGGGTGAAAACGTTATCTTCCCACACAAATATAGAATCGTAAATAAATTAACGTTGACAAGAGAGACCTCATAAACCAAATGATACTCTAATCTATTTGAAAACTTTAGCTCTAATTGATATTTTTCAAATATAAACTGGCATATAGAAGCAAACGTGGACTCATAGGAACCAACTGATTAATCAAATCTACATATCTGAAAACTGTAGCTCCAACTATTATTACACAAACATAAACTGACATATACCAGAAAACTTGTTTACGGTTTCAGTTTATGACCAGGAACCGAACTAGGCTAAAAACCAACCCCGGTCTCCAACGTGACTGACAGACTGAAAACTGCAAGAGAATGGAGCTTCTTGTAACGTTCTATAGACAAAGCTTTCACTGTAGGATTGACAGCTGAACGGCTATAGGATATTTCAGCCTAGAAAAAGTTGAAATAGGCTTTAATAAGCTCCTGATGAAAAACACGCAGAGAAAAACTGCTCAGGTCGTGCGAACAGCTGACTGATGGAATTTCAGGAATATTTATGAACAAAATGACAAAACAAAACCTGTGCAAAAAGTTTCCGCAGATTTCAGATAAAACTTGTATATAAAGCTTAAGATTAGCAAATAGGTATAAACATTCCGAGACTATGCATTCTAGTTAAAAGCAGGTAAATATTCAGTAAAAAAGGGTTTACTAAAACATATACAAAAAGAAGCTCCTATAGTATATAGGTATCTACACGTGGACTTTTTCTAAAAAAGCACGTATATTCAGCAGTATATGATTTGGTATTTATGATAATTAGGTAAAGCGCCTGCCTTGATGTTGATAAAAGTTTTGTTTACTGAATAAACTCTTTTTGCTGAAATGCAGTCTCAGTAATTTATCTCAATTTTAGAAAAGTATGCTGCTTTTCATGCCTGTAGTTGCACGGAGAAAGCTTTTTATGAAAAACCGCAGAATGTTAATCTGCTTTAGTTATTCATATTTGAGAGACATGAATTATGTGAGTTCTATGTGGGTCCTATGGTCCTTCAGGACTTCAGGTCATATAGGTTATGGGAGAATCTTATGGGAAAATTAATTTATAATGACTTGAGGCTTATAACTCCATCTTGCTTTATAAAGAAGAAATATAATAGGTATGTAGTAGCAGTTCGGTAGCCATTGCAATTTGTTTGCTGCGATTTACCTCTCAGAATTGGAATTATTTTCATCTTGAGTAAAGACTGGTTGTAATATGAGATTTTTCTGTTAGACGGGAGACTAAACAAGTTTCCTAGACGTAAATCCACGTTGCAAACTGGTTAAATACATATGTATGTACAAGCGCAAAATGACACTGTAATGTATTCTGTGAATGCATAGATGAAATGGATTTAAAACATTTTGTGCGCTCATCATGGGAAATGTTTTAAAACCTAATTTGCTGACTAATACACTGCTGTAGCTGTACAACAAAGTTCCCTGTGCGTCGGCGTACGACAAGCTTCATCCGTCGCGAGAAGTGACCAAGGTTGGCCGGCAAGTGACGAACAAATTTTTTGATAATGCTCCCAAACAGGTTTTCAATGTAAAAGTGAAGAACTCAAAATTTTTTGTTCGTCACTGTCCGGGCACCGTTCGTCGCCGCCGAACAGGGAACTTTTCTACGGCACAGTACTGTACATAGCTCATGCTCAATAGTTGAAAATATTTCACTGAGAGTCTAACGACCCGATGTCTGAATCTAATTCGATATCAGATTTCATCCGAACAAACAGCTGGGTTGTTTGAATTTTAAATGTTCGAGGAAGCTTCCAGAACAGAGAAAATTATGGAAAAAAATGTAGCCACAAAGGAGTTTAATTTCAATTAGCCAGTCGCTGGGTAGACTACATTATATCTGGGATAATTTCTGGTAGATCTAGGCTCGCTAAATTGCCATATAGAAGACTTCATGGCTTTCATGAAATTTTATACGTTCGTGCTGTTTAAGTTGGGTTTATGATGAATTCCATCAGACTTTTTGATGAACAAGCACGTTTTGCGAGTAAAGTTAAACTTTTTAGATAGACTGCGTTGCGAGTTGCTTGTAGTGCTGAGGATATTCTTCGAATATAAAACGCGGCACTTGAAAATTTTCGAAGCGAGCATATTTAAAAACTTGCCAGTTGCCAAGTACTATCAGCGTTAAACTTTAGCCAACAGTGTCACCAGTAATAACCAAAAATGTGTCCATCAGAAAAAATTTATGGAGGGTCAGTTTTGCTTAAATCTTGATTTACATAAGAGATGCAACGTCATCAACGTGAAAAGTTCAAGTTCGAAATTGATATTTGTATTGCAAAAGCGTACATAATAACCATTTTTTACGAGTTACAGCTCACATTTTACAGTAGCTAAACAACGCACACGCTCATCAGTGTGCTAGTCAGCTGATGTACGCTAGGCATGCTCAGCTGTTGTTTTGTGGCGAACGGCGTCCATACTCCATAGATGGACTCCGTAACCGCCACTGGGCAACGTTGCCATGTCCTCTGGACTAGTTCAAAATTTTTTACTTCCGACGCACTAATGAACATTCCACGAAACATAGCTGCGACAGGTTTTGTTAAATAACTGTTTTATGCAAGCAAAAGTTGTTAGCACTGAACAGACGTAAATGAGAGAGCACTGAGCAGGCAGTTAATCGTACGTATAGGTATACACACACGATCTAGACACACACGCTCACACAAACAGTGTTAATTGCTGACCTAAGCAGCAGTTTAACACTAGAATAGGTGCATTTGTGTGCTCTTGACGCACACGTTTGCACTATAGTATATACGCGGCGGCTGAGGCCGCCGCGTAAAAAACGGCAGTTTGTCCGAATTAATTAGCCAAGTTCATGCTTGTCTGCAAAAATGTCTGTTTGTCCATCAAATGTTCTAACAGGTTTGGTCCGCGAACTGTCAATCTTCATGTTTTTTACCTCTAAAAAGTAGTCTGTAATAAAGTATCCTGTGTTAGTTTTTTACTTTTGGCATCCGGACCAGACAAAAGGATATGTTTTTACAGATTGTCTAGTTTTTGAGTAGTAGCATTACGTGTTTTTGTAGTCATAGCATGAACAAAGCAACCAGGCTTTTCTGAACGCATTTTCATAGACTATTAACTAGATTAACTTCAGTAACTCAACATAAGATTGACGAAAGTTAAAAAAACATTGAGAACGAGTAAACTGTATCACCTTCATTTACTAGCAAAATTTTATGAATTTAAATTAATCCTATGTTGAGTTATGGAGTTAATTTAATCAAGTTAATAATACAATATGGCAATATTTTTTGAGGCAAAATCTGAAACATAACGTCTGCGTGCTTGAGATTAAATAGTGCCGTCATGAAAAGTCAAGCCAATGAAATAGAATGCTGTTTCAATTTGCTTTTTCGCTAATTGAGTGTTGAAAGAAATTTTGTTGGAAATGTGCCCATTCAAATTAAATAATGGCATACTCAAACAAACAAGAGGTTTTTTCTCATTTTTTATTTATAGAGTTTCATATTTCCTACGGTAACACTCGTGATAAATCTTTGGCGTGTCATTCTACTTGAACCTCAACTTTAACTTCTGAACTTTGTCAAAAACTTTTATAAATTTTTCAAACTGAATTCGCAAAATGTTTTCCTAATTTAAAAAATTTTAAGGTTCTGTTCATAAATAACATAGATTATCCCGATTACATCTTGGAAAACCATTTCTTTAGTAAAAAGTTTGGGTACAGCTGAAAGCTATTGCAGCACTCTATAAAATTGGATTGAGGGTATTTGTAATTCTGGAACAAGACTCAAAGTACCTGTTAAATTATTCCAGTTCTTATGAGAAAATGACGCAAATCTCAAATTTACATGTCATAAAGGCCATTTCTTTGCTAAAATGTCACCTTTTTCTCCGGAAAAGACCTAGCTGACAAGATCAGCCAAATTTCAGCCTTCAAAAAATTGATGCTAGAAATGGCTAGAAATTTAGTTCCCAAAATGGCAACCAAATTTGCGGCTCTTCAGCTCTCACTTTTTAAAACGTTTGACGTCAGAGCTCAAACTTGGTCAGAAATATCATTCAATAAAAAAAGCTTGCTAGTCTGTGAGTCTCAAGAAAGCTGGTCTAGAAGTCAAACCCGATAACGAGTTCTAAAAAAAGCAAATTCCAAGTTTAAATTCCAGACCTCACGAGGCTGATAGGCTGAGCTTAATCTGGGCTATAAATAGGCTTTGCTTGATTTTGAATAGATTGGTGAAATTTTTATTTTTGTTCTTCGTTCTTAAAAAACGTACAAAAACAATGGCGGGTTCGCAGTAATATGAATACAAATAAAAGCTAATTATCACATGGAGGAAGAAGTAGTTAGGACATATGCATATTATAAGCAATATGTACATATGTATGTACATTACATAAAAATACAGTTTTAAACTTCACCTTATTCGGTATCTGAATATAATCACCCGAAATACACTGTAGCATTTCTGCCTTATACTGAGCGCACTTTCGAATATTTGTACTCAAATTTCAATAATATTGACGGTTACAGATCTTGCTAAAAATACGGTTTGATCTAGGTTCAAAGGTTTGAGCATGTATAAAAATAAAAAGAAGGCATACCTACTGTAAAGGTGAAAATGTATAGAGGAACATAATAAAGACTTGTTTGTGTTGCTATGTCAGTTTATTATGAGGAAAAATGAAAAACAATTTTGCTGGAAAAAACCTGGTTTATAACGCTATAAAACAGCTTGGCGAAAGATTAAATGGTTTCGTGACAAAGTGCCTGTCTGATGTCATTCTAAAAACAACAACAATAATAATAACAAGAGTACATAACAGTGTCTCAATCTACATATTTAGAAGATTCTAAATAGAGTGAGACACTATTATGTACTATTGATAATAACATTGGCTGATGTTGTTGATTTCTAAAACACGTTACTTTCATGTTTTTTGTAATATTCAGGGTTCTTGGGTTTGACTAATCATTCAAGTGAACATTTTTATATTTTTTCTCCGAAAAGAAACCTAGCAAATGCCAAAAATACCTTTCTTAGACATAGTACGACTATGTTTAAAATTAATAACGTTGGAAAAACAATGACGTAATCCCAAGATAAAAATATTTAACACCTTTTGAATGACGGCTGGCTTAATGGTGTAAGATTGATTAATGGATACTTTTACTTCATTAATTTTGTTTTGATAAAAATACTGCATTAGAAAAACTATGTACAACAGCAACTTATTATCAAAGTATACACAAGCAACTCACAGTATCTATATATGTACATCTACATATGTACGAACAATTTACAAGAGTACATAATAACTACAAAAGAAGAGTGAGATAATATTATGTTGTCTTAATACTGTGAACTGCCAAATTACAGTGTGTTACTTATTACTGTGTGTTACTTCAATATATTAGATTTTAGATTAAAATTTATAAACGGAGTGCTATATGTAATAGAGTTAAACCGTATATTAACGATCGAATTAAGGGGGTAGTGTCGCGAAAGCAGTCGATTTTGCGCGACTATAAAACTTTTTCAGTGAAAGATAGGTCATTGTTCTTTATTTATTCTAAAAATATTTCTTAAGGCAAATATTTTTGCCAAGTTTCAGAAAAATTGATGCAGCATACAGTTAGCAGTGAAGTCGCAAAGTCGGAAAAATGACGTTTTGAAAACCTATTCACATTCGATAATTTCGTCACAATTAAAAAACTTTTTGTTTAGATTCTTTACACAAAGTAAAAGCACATATACTCTTAGTTTATGCACACAAAATGTAGTGCAAATTGCTTGAGTGGTTGTGGAGTAATGCCTGTTTGAACTGTGAAACTGTGCGTAACCTGTAAAGTACTCACAGCAATAATGATAAATTGTAAAAAATTTAGACACTTATTTTGAAATCAAAAGAAAAACGAACCTTCATTTTTCATTTCTCTTATCTGTGGCTAAAAATTGTGCGTCAAAACATTACATGTACTTCACAAGCTGGCCAATCTGATATCTGGCTTGATTTTTTGAACTTTTATGTCTCTATTGTGTGATGTCTGGCTCACAAATGGTGATTGGTTAAAAATATTGGTAGATATTGGTGGTCTATTGTCTGGAAGTATTTATTTGACACCATATAACATTTCACTAGTTTCTCAGTGAACGTACAATTTCAAAGCAAAAAATTCTCATTTTGCAGCCTATGAGCAAAACTGCTTTGGCGACACTACCACCTAAACATTTTATCTACAAAATACTGAAATAAGCGAAGCACTAAACTATATACTGAAATATAGCTAAGTTGAGCCACATTGATAATAGCATGATAAAACCTTCGGTTAACTCTAAAAAGTGACAATTTAATTTTCGTCCTATTATAAAAGCCAATTGAAAGTTTCAATAATTCTTTTAGTCCAGGCAAGGCTTAATAGTGTTTTATCTAAACTTAGTAGGACACTTTAGAAAATTGAAGTTTACATGACGTCAGTCGCAACTGATTACAGCAAGAATATTAAAGCTATTTGCGTCATTCAGAACTGCTAAATCTGTGCTAAGGCTAAGCTTTCTTTAACAATAGAAGCATAAAGACTTAGGCAGGTATGCGCATATGTTATGTATTTGTCTCTGTACCTGTACCTATGTAGTACATACTAACGCAGTAAGTGGTTTTAGTTGTGTTTTTGCTAGACTGTAAAAAGAAAGTAATTGAGTAAAGAATGTTGTTGTTACAGACCTATCTAAAGCCCAGTTTACATATCAAAAATTTCAAGGCAAACATTTTTCATTGTGGCTAAGTTATTGTCATTTGTGACGCGTCATAGCAGAAAAGTCGACATAACCTAAGGGATACAACTATTTTTTGAAAAAACTGACTAGCAATGCGGAGCGAGGTAGAATATCACGAAAAACGTTCAAAAACAATGGTTTTGTTATGGTTGAATTTCTGGTTTATGCAAAGCGGTTACAAGCTAGTGCTAGGTAGATTGAAAAGTTAAAGGCTTAGTTGGCTCAGTAATGAAAGAATACGAGATAGCATGGTTAGAAAACCGGATAGTTGTATGAAACTATAAATTTGTATTATGTAGGTAACCTAATATTATCCTTGCTGTGTTACCTATCTGTTAATTTACTGTACAAATTACTACAAAGCAACACAAGAAGAAGAAGAAGAAAAAGAAAACCTGCCATCTAGTCTGTGATGCTCTAGGGTACCCAACCCCTTGCACGCAGCTACATCAATGTTACCCTGTGCCAGGTCAAAAGAGTCCTTTGACTCTAACCATTATTGGTTGAGTGAAAAAACTACAAAGCGATATACACAAAACACGCAGTAAATTCCACATATTATATACTCACTGGGATACGACTGAGAACAAAAACCTTCAAACAAACTAACATTGAAGCAGCATACTTGACCAAACTCTTGCAGAATTAATCTTGGAAGCGAAAAAATTTACCGTCTAATTTTAGCCTCAAGAACTTAATAAAACAGCTGCTATAAAAGAAGCTTTTATGAAGAAGAAACTTCTGGAATTTATTCTTCAGAACCTCTTCTTAGACTTTAATGGTAGCATCAAAAATTTAACTATCCTAGCGCGAATGAGAGTATATGTCTAGACGCATGGTACGATGTGTCTGCTCCCATATATGGTCTTCCATAAAAGCACATTAGCAGAAATTATTGGAGCTAAACGAAAAAAATCAGGCGTATCCTGGATTTAACAGCCGATATTGTAGGTTTTTTAGGTGTTTCAATGAATATTTTACAAAAATGAACCAAAAGGTTGACGGAAGCTTTGGCATCAAAGTATGTTCGAAGCCTATTAAAATTTATCAACTATATTTCGCAATAAAAAAATGCGGTTTTCAGTGTATTATTGTAATTTATACTGGTAATTAACTATCTATACGTGAGAGAGTTAACTATTTATAGAGTTGTGTAAAAAATGGAATTTACAAATGTTCCTGATGCGATCAAAATATAAGCTCACTGTAGCACAAGGTCAAGGTTTTAATATTGTGCTGTTGAGGTTTTCTACGGGTGCTATGATGGCCTTTTGGTGCTATGAATTATGAATCAATAACTATGACAGTGCTATAACGCGACAATTTTGTCGAAAATTTTTTTGAATAGTTCTGTAACGATTAACAAAACCTTACCAATGCAAACAAGTCGGCCCCAAAAGGGGCAATGTTCCTTCCCCGGTGTCTACCTTTCAAGTTTAATTGAATTGTATCTATTCTCCTACTGTACACTACATTGCGTAACTTAGGTACTTACCCTACTACCTACGTATGTACGTACATTACAAAAAAGTGCTGCAGGATGTTAAGCATCCCGCTGCAGCGAGCCATTCGGCCCAAATTACGCTTTGATCTGAGCTGAACACATCAGCTCTAAGAAGTGATAAACAGTGTTATCCAGGGGCTCTTATATACTGCTGGTGAAACATTACGGTGCCGAGGCTGAAAAAGTACACTACAACACTCTACATCGATTATTGATTTTTGTGCATATACGCAGACAAAAATCAGCAGCCAACTCCCAGGCTGAAAACACACACAAAACATACAGGCTATGCAGCCTGCTCAGCAGCGTTTAACGCTGCGAACAGTTAGTTTCAAAACAATAGTTCCTTCTCTAGAAGGAACAAAAACGTTGGCAAACTGTAGAAACTATAGCTAAAGTTTGTGGTTAATTTCCGCATTTACCTACCCCATTCATTTTCCCAAAAAAATGCGACTAAAACCTTAAATCAAAAATAAAAAAACTAAAACCTTTCTGAATTAGTAAATAATATGATATCACTAAGCTAGAATAAGACGAAGCGGTGTTACCTATTAGAATTAAAAAAATCTACTCCAGTTAACCTGTTTTGTATATTATACGCCCCTTAGTTTTAACATTTTAAATGATGTAATTAGACAAGTTTTTAACAGATGGTAAAGAGGAACCGACCAGCCGACAAAGAGAAGTTTGACGAAAATTCCAGTAAACAGGGTTTATATTGCACCCTAATTATGTAAAAAAACTAGAATGTTGTGATATAAAACATTTTTTGATGAGATTCACGTGAAATTACTGCACCAATGCAGTTTATTTACAGTAGACTTTCATGCAGAAAGCATTATGACTAATCTTCCAGTCCTACGCAAACAAATTAATTTTAAATTGAAATTGTAGAAAAATCCAGTTTATTTTACAAAACTGAATTGCTTTTGTCTGGAAACTGGAGCAGCAAACAAGATATATTTGTTCCGAAAAATGTTTGTTTTGTTTGTCAAGAAGGACAGTGTTTGAAACAATAAGGTTTCGGCTTCAAGACAAAGCAGTATAAATTGCAAATACTTATTATTATTCTTATACGGTTATACTGTGCTGTTTTAAGCGGCATGTCATAACGTATAAAGGTTAATAACGCTCATGAGTGAACCATAGCCCTTGGAAACAGCAAATGTTTCTAGTCTACAGTCATAACCTCTGAGACACCGCATTGATCAATTTAGTTTATAATTTTTACAACTTTTATGCACTGGTCAGCGGCCAACGCCTCTGTAGGAGAGTTAAACTGATTAAATAAATGTAACTAACCATACTAGACAAAAATGCCCTGCGGAGGAAAATGGCATAATAGGACAAAATAACTGAGCAGATTTTAGTAAATTTTTGTTTCTACCTAGCTGACATTTTTTCTGTAGCTTAAGTTCATTTAAGTTCATTTCATAAAAACACTGAAATGGAAAAGTCAGCTTCTGAAGTCCGAACAAAGTTGTATGCTAATCTGAGATCCCAGCTTTTATAGTCGATGGATACGTACGTATACTGGTATCACGCTCGAATTTTGTTATATACCCATATATACACATGCGTTGTGTAGTTAAACCTGAGTACGGTAACTCACCATGCCTTTATTAAGGCAAGACCTTTGGCTACATTACCTTGCAAAACTTGAAACAGGAAATCTTGCCTGGTTCGAAATTGTGTCGGGCTGTAGGCTCGCGTTTGCGGTCGTCCTTTCATCTGCCTTGCAGTTCGTTGGAGTACAATAGAAACAGTAGAAATCACGCAGTAGAAAGCATAAGAATTCTTTATTGAACAAAGTAATATAATAGTTCCATGGTAAACCAAATTATCAAATATTGAATATCAAACACCGTTCTTTCGCCCAGAATCAAATGGGTTAAAACCTATTAGATGTGCCAGTGGGTAAGAAACTCACAGCTGAATTTTAGAGTGAATTAAATAAACCAGAATACTCAGTTTTAGAATTTTCTTTTTAATAATTATCGACACATCTAATAGGTTCCCCAAATACACCCTACGTTAACTCAAGTAGCTGCCGCAAAGCAATCTAAATAAAAACCACAATCCTGAAGCAACAACAAACCAACACTACTCTCGCTTTTGACCAGTCACCGCTACCTAGGCTAATGGCCAATCAGTTTGGTCCAGCGTTATTGCAAAGTTCCATTCCCCAATTCGTTAACTGGTTGTTTACTACTTCACTACATCACACCTCTTGCCGGGTATTCGCCGTCCCGGCGAATATTGGCGCTACATATCCCAATAAAAACAGGAAAACCAACAAAATTACATTGCACATAACACTGCAGCTACAATATTTATTGAAGGACTGAGAAACAAAATCGGCACAGACGCTGTATTATAATGGTTTGCAAATTAAAGCAATATACTACCAACTAGGGCAAAAAAGTTAAACTTTAACTTTAACTGAAATTAAAAAAGTTAGGGGTCTTACTTTAACTTTGACTTTAACTCCAAAAAAGTTAGAGGTCTTACTTTAACTGTAACTTTAACCTAAATTAAAACAACCTTACTTTAACTTTAAATTAAAGTTATTTAAAAAAAATTATATAAAAGTCATTGATTTTTGTCTTATTTTAACTTTAACTTAAATTGATGCCTGAGCCTTACTTTAACTGTAACTTTAACTTAAATTGAAGCAATGGCCTTTACTTTAACTTTAACTTTAACTTAAATAAAAATGGTCTGATGTTTTTTCCCTACTACCAACTGAGCCAGATTGTCTTAGGCCATGATTACTTTAAGTTGCACTTGTTACTGCTGTTGCAAAATAGATAACACACATTCAAGCATAGGTTGACCACCGATATTATTCATGTGTAGGTCAAATCCAGAACGATTACTTGTTGACTTCTTGAAATGTTGACGGTGTTTTAATTTAACAAATAGAGAAAGCATCGAAATATTTTTATCTTCTTTCACAAGTTTGTCGACGATATGTTTAACTTGTTTATTGACTTTTTTTAGAACAATTTGCATTCGGCTCTGTTTTCTGTTATTCACATGGGAGTCATTCAATTGTGGAATAATTTTACCAACAAATAGTTTGATTTTAGGGTGTTCATGCGTAAATCAAACAATACTAGTAAACTGTTTCACAACAAGGCGAGGATGTTTTGGTTCTAGGCCACCAAAAAATTCATTTCGGTACAATTTTTTGGCAAATTGTTTGTTGCACTTATGACTACGCAATACTCGTAAAACTCATTGCTTAATAATTGGGCCAGTTTAAATAACATTTGCACTGTTGCACCAGGAACCACAATTTTTTTCAATCAGAACGTGTTCAGGGACAGATTGGCCTTGCGAATCCTTTACTAGCAGTACTTTTTTATGACAAAATGACGGAGTCTGCAGATTTCTACTGATGTCCATCAGGAGTACACCCGAAACATTTTGGCCGGGAAAAACTGACGGGGGTCGTTGCTCCAATTCCCATCGACTGAGACTTGAAGCCCAAAACTTATCGTGAGTTGCTTCTGCTAACGTTGCGTCTCCTGTTTTAAGCAATTTAGATTTTAAATTGTCATTGCCAAAAAATTTTTTCAGTAGTATAATTTTCATGACAGGAACTTTCATCCATTCCCATTTTCTTTTACTAAAAGCAATCCCATGGCTCAAGCGCTTACAAACTACAGGGTCAGTTTCAATCGCTATCTTAGCAGCACTGTTATCGTCTTTAAAAATAAAAACTTTCGTATACTGATACAATTGTTTTCAGGCCCTACTGCTACATCCATTTTAAATTCATTTCGTGGAACAAACAATTACCATGCTACTATGTATATATGAAACCTGTCGCTTAATCAACATCTGTCATGTGTCAACTATCCGTGCTCGCCAATTTCAGTCCAGTCACCCAGCGCTCTTCTGAGACTAAAATCAAATCGTAGATTAACACAAAAAAACAACGTTTTAATCACATTATGAGTTTAATAGCACCAGAGGCTTAAAGCAAACTCTCAGAACAAAATCAGTAGCACCAGAAGCTTGAAGCAAAACTCTCAAAACAGAACCAGAAGCAAGCGGCAGGGTCAGCAAGAATGGCAATCAATAAGGACTGCCAACTGTTGAAGACTACTGGTTGCTGCTTTTCGCAGCCCTTTTAAAAGTGACCGTGACTAATGACTATTTACCGCTACAAGTTAAGATTAATGTTTTCAAACTTCTTCATCTTACTAAGCGAGGACATTAATTTTCGTTTGCGCCAATAGGCTATCATAAATTAGTAGGTTTTGCTTAGATTAAAATTCTGCAGTTTTCACACATCTAACAAACAGACGTGTACTACACATAAAAACAATTAAACTGCAAACAAACAATTTCTGTCACTTTCAGTCAATCTACACAAAAACTAACATTGTCGAATGTGTAAATCCTACCCATGCACCAAAATTATGGGGCCGTAGGTTCGCAGTAGAAATTACGCAGTAGAAAACATAAGAATTCTTTAAAGATTTAAAAATTAAACAAAGTAAAGTAGTAGTAATAGTTCCACGGTAAACCAAATTATTGAATATCGAATATCAAACGCCAATTATTTCACCCTAAATCAAATGTGTGTCTAAAACCTATTGGAGGTGTCAGTGGGTAAGAAACCCACAACTGAACTCTTAGCTTTAAACCAGAATAAATAAACTAGAATACCCAGTTTTAGAGTTTCCCTTTTCAGAATTATCGACATATGTAATAGGTTTCCCAAATACACCCTACGTTAACTAAAGTAGCTGCCGCAAAGCAACCTAAATGAAAACTCCAATTATGAAGCACCAACAAGCAAATACTAGCCTCGCTTTTGACCAGTCACCGCTACCTAGCCTAATGGCTAATCAGTTTGGTCCAGCGTTGTTGGCTGTCTACAAAAGTTCCATTCCCCAATTTATTAACTGGTTGTTTACTACTTCCCAACAATTGCTAACGGTGAAAAAGCCGAAGCCTTTAAGATTCTTTTTACTTCTCCAACTTAACATAAAATTTATATTTTCATTATATTTTAGCTAGGCCGTAATTGTTTAGGACCGGCTGCTACCAGTTAAAACAGTTTTGCTTTTTGCGTGTTGTGGTTATATGTCAACAAATTTCCAAAGTTACTAGTTACTTGTTACTTGTGTTCTAAATACTTGTTTTACTAATACTGGCTGGAATATGCGATTTGTCACATTATAATTTAAACCTAGATTTAAAAGACTGGAATCTTGCAAAACCTTTCTGCTCAAACAAAAAAAAATTTTTGCAAATTGTGTCTATAAAATCTAGGTTATTTTATTCTAGTACTATTTGTTTGTTTAAACATAGCTTAAACTACTGTTTTGTTTCAGCTGAGTATACCCGTTAAAAAGGGGCGGTCAATTTATTGCAAATAACTAATTCTTATTCTTATTTTTCTTATTTTAATAACTAAATCAAGTATTTATGAAACTAACTTAAGTTATATTTGATACCTGTTTGGCTTCACTAAGTTGACGCTGACTCCAAAATGGGTAGCAGTTTTTAGTTTTTTAATTTCTGCATTTATTTTTTACGTGAATGCTTCAGTACTGGAACAAACACGTACAGAACATGGTTGGAACAGTCTTACAATTATACATTTAACAACCTCGTATGCTGAGTGAGAAGCGTACTCCTGATTGAGTACTGATCATAACCTTGGAGTGTCTATATTCCGCAGGAAATATAAAACGCGGCCATAACCGCGCGTTAGAGCAAGGTTATGGCAAAGAGCGAAGCATTAGAAAATGTAATCCACTGAAGTCTCAAAGCTGTGTAAACCTTTAACGACTGTGTGTAATTACTATATATAGCTAACTATAGTTCATTAAAGATACAATGTTTGCTGCCGACTGGCGAGTCTAACTAATCATCGTTCTTGACTCTTGTTCAAGATATACTTTGGTGGCAACAAATAATAATAACATATCTAAGCATGCGCCTACGGTTGTAAAATTTAAGGCAGAATTTTATATAAAGCTTTCTCATGTGTTTCAAAAGACACTGCTTGCTGAGTTGCTTCACAGCACTGCTTTACATCAACGTCTTCTCAACGGCCGGCTTTGCTCAGCTGGTAGAGCGTCCGATTCTTAATCGGAAGGTTGGTGGTTCGAGCCCACTCCAGCAGTCACTTTTTGAAATTTGAGCATACCGATCTCTGTAATGCAGGCAGTCAGGCACTCCAGAATTTATCACTAGCTGATCGACCTACCTGCCCTTCCAGTGTTAATTAACACTGAAAAATTGACCTACCCAAAAATACATAGGATTCAGAGATTCTGAATATAGTATATACGCGGCCCCTGAGGGGGCCGCGTAAAAATTTAAGATTTGTACTTGCAAACTACATTATTTATTAATCTACAACACCTGCAATGATGCACTCACACGCACTTGTAACGCTAAGCGCTTCACTTTTAACGGCTTAGCGTTAACAAACCACTGATTAGCTCTAGTCTTACTTAACTAATTAATGCAACAATTGTCTTCCCTTAGCAGCAACAACCTGCACAAAAAATATAACTCGGCACGCGTCCAGTCGTTTCCGGCACAAGCTTTACTATAAGTTACGCCACAGAACAGATCAAAACTTATCACCACGCACCATCAAATGAGAACGACCGCCGCAAAAACAAACTGCTTATTGCAACACGCACGTAAAAGACTTACTGAGACTACCAGTTGTTAAAAACCGTAGGCCGTCCTATTGCTTTAGGGTAGGCTTGTCCCACACTTTCATTACTAATATGTATATTGGGTAATATGTATGGGTTATATGGATAAAAAGGAAAAAACAGTTTTTAGCTAACGCGAATAGCAAAGCATAGCAATGACCATGTCGTCAGTTTCCAACTGATTGGAGGATTTCATGGCCGTGATGGCTTGGAGAGACACAGACAGCTGGACAGTCAAACAAAAACTGAGTTGCTACAGAATGAAAACGGCGCAAATCGTCACACTAAAATCACCAGTACCACCTTAGCTGTCTACAGATATTCGCGTGTTGTAAAGTAAAACTTGTGAAACTTTTCCGCAATCCGCAGATAGCTCATTTTGTCATCCGTGGCAAAGGCGATGTCGTTTTCGACGTATTCTTCCACCACATCTCAGCCCACATGTCTTCTAGTGTCTCCTATCCGACTTTGCTTCATCCTGGCGCCTAGTTTGAATTTGACTGCGTCGACTGTTTGACCGATTCTCTGTTCGTACTCAGCAGGCTGGTGAAATTGCTGAGCAGACTAAACTTCGACAATGACGTCCGTTAGTAGCTTATTACTTTTGATGCTGTACTGAACTGGTTTGGATGGCGCTGGATGTATGGTTTTGGCGTCTGTATGGGCAAATTTGTGGGCAGTCGTGCTGCCCAATCTGCTGCTTGACGAAACCCAAAAGTTTATGGGCTGACAGAGTTCTTCCGGTGGAGACATTTGCTTAGCTGCTTTAATTGGATATGTCTAACCCAATTGTTTTGTCAGGTTGCGACCATATTGTACAAGGCCAGAACAAAACAGCTGAATTTAGCGAGCGTCTGCCGTAAAGTGGTTACATTTTATATAGTAGGCACACTTTCACTTTGGATATGCAAATCACGTATGCCTTGATACGCAAAATACGTGTTTTCAAATAATGTGTAATTACGCTTAGCTTCGCAAAATATTTATCAACAAATGAAAAACTTTAAAATTTTTGCAGTAGACTACAGCACAATCGGCGGGTCTTTGGGAGCTAACTGCAGGTGCACCTTAGAAACTAAATTCATTGTGACATCTATATTTTAGTTGACACACTAAAGCGTACTGTAACACAAAAACTGCAAAGCATTAAATATGTAGCTACTAGCTACTTATGCTGAAGGAACCCATTCACACTCCCATTTAAAAAAGTTTGCCTTTGAATCAGTGCAAATAAATAAAAGTAAATTAACTTAAAAATAAATTAACATGAACATGAACATAAATTAAATGGTGAACTATAGTATAAAACTATGAATAAAAAAGTAAATTAAGAATTTTTTTTCTAACGTAAGAAAAATTCTAGCTATGTGTAGGTTTTAGTAAGAAAGAAGCGCCAGATTGTTAATAGGCTCCTATTACAAAACAATATAATATCGATTAGGCCTAAAAGAGTCCGGACTTTAGTTGTATCGAAAGTTGCACCAAATGAAAACTTATCTCAGGACTTAGATCAGAAGTTGTGATTTACGGGATGTAAAGGATGGAATTTTAAAACTCTGAAAAAAACGTTTCAGTCGCTCAGTGCCCTTAAAAAACACGGCACATTAACTTCGCTGCTCTCTCAGTTATTGAAGATAATGTTCGACCGACCATTGAATATAAATAGAATACCTTCTAAATCCATGAAATGTGTGCTTTATGCACAAATTGTTATTGTTTTTATTATCAGTAATAAGCCAATTATTGCCGTAAATTTTAGTTTTGCAGTGTAATAGCAATAAACGCTACCGTGTTTAATTTTTTATTTGATTGGAATAAACGGTACGGTGTTTGATGTCCTGAAGCGACTATACAGCAAACACAAGTTTAAATAGTATTGAAGAATAAATGGCGAGCTAGAAAATATGTAAAACTACTGTTGTTTTAATGACATTTCACTTTTTAATAGAAATATGATACTTGGGTAGTATGTAATATTTTTGATACCAATATCAATATTAAAATTGATACCAAACGTAGCGTTTTTAAATAAGTTGTGATTACGGTACTTGACTCTTTTGACTGTCAATATTTGCAATATTATCAAATGTTTAAAGACCTTTCAAACAAGCTATAGATTGTCAAAAATGATAGGGTGGATTTCACCAAGAGTACATAATAGCGTCTCACTCTATATAGAAGAAGAGTGAGACACTCTCCAGCCTGCCTGTGTTCTAGCACAGGCAGATGCGCTGGTCGTTTTCAGGCTACATGTTGACATTCTATGCAACATGTGACTGGCCAATCAGCGCGTAGATTCCCTGCGTAACACACTTTAGTATATAATCGCTGATGCGTTGATAAGCATTAAGATAGAGTTAAAAGCTTAATAACTCATTATTTATTCATAGTCTGCTTGCAAAAACATTAAAAAAGGTTTGCAAATACCTCTAGGGATATTTTGGCAAACTTTCAGCGAAATTGATTGAGAAACTTTTGAGATATAAACTTTTCTGAATTTCTTCAAAGTTTCTCAATCAATTTCGCTGAAAGTTTGCCAAAATATCCCCAAAGGTATTTGCAAATCTTTTTTAATGTTTTTACAAGCAGACTATGAATAAATAATGAGTTATTAGCCTTTATCCCTATCCCGTTTTATGATTGGAGCACGTGCACATGCGTCGGCCAATCAGAGAACAGAAGCTCGCTTCTGATTGGCCATTCACATGTTGCATAGAATGTCAACATGTAGCCTGAAAACGACCAGCGCATCTGCCTGTGCTATAACACAGGCAGGCTGGAGAGTGTCTCACTCTTCTTCTATATAGAGTGAGAAGCTATTATGTACTCTTGATTTCACAAAGGTGCTTTTACTAAACCATGGTTTTACATACGTTTTTATATGATTTGCACATAATTTCATTACAAAATCTCGACTGATTCGTTATGAATTAGGCGAATCAGGCGAAATTTTGTAATGAAATTTTGTGCAAATCATATAAAAACGTAAGTAAAACCATGGTTTTGTGAAACCACTATTATGAAATCCACCCATAGAGTTTGAACAAAAAAAATATTGTCGCAAACGTTTAGAAACTTTTCAAACAAACTATAGATTGTCAAAATTGATATAATTTGAACGAAAAAACAAAAAATGTCGTCCCAAACGTTTAAAAACCTTTCAAACAAGCTATAGATTGTCAAAATTGATAGAGTTTGAAATGAGTTACTGTGTGCCCTGTGAATACGGTTTTTGCGAGTCACGTGACAGACACAACAAAAAATTGAGACAAAATCGTTTGCAAAATGCTCAATTTGATGCTGCGCACCTTACTAAAGTCCGCTATAACCATGAAAGTAAGAAAATAATTTTTGAAGTACGTGCAAATTCTCGGAGCGCCTTAAATAAATAACCTCACGTGTGAGTCAGGCTTGAAATCAACGTGTCCAACAATAATACAAACAGAACATTTTTACTTCATTTAAGGGGGTAGTGTCGCGAAAGCAGTTTTGCTCATAGGTTGCAAAAAGAGATCTTTTTGCTTTGAACTTGTACGTTCACTGAGAAACTAGTCCAATGCTATACTGTTTTAAATAAGTACTGCCAGACACTAGACTACCAATATCTACCAATATCTTGAACCAATCATCGATTGTAAGCCAGACATCACACAATAAGGACAACAATAATACAAACAGAACATTTTCACTTCATTTAAGTGCTTTTGGGCCGGATGGTAAAGCAACGGGTTTCCAGTAAAAATTTGTGTAATTGTCCCTCATTGATGGCCTAGACTTCGGGGGTGGGATGTCGTATCATCCCAGAGAATTTTAAAAGAGGTTCTGTAAGTAAAAATGCTTGAAGAATTTTTGCGCCCCACTATTCAAAAAAATAGGTCAACTATTGCTCCAACTGATATTGACCTCAGGGGCCGTATTCTCAAAATTACCTGCAGGTAAAGTTAGGCTACCTTTACCCACAGGTAAGGTGAAGGTAAAGTCGTATTCTCAAACATTGACTAAAGCCAACGTGATAGCTATAGTTACCTTTAATTTTCGGGCAGGAAGCTGCTTTATCTTGTTTCGCAGCTGAAGTTTACCCACAGAATTAACTTAACCTTCACCTTACCTGTGGTAAAGTTAGCCTAACTTTACCTGCAGGTAATTTTGAGAATACGGCCCCAGACTTCGGCTTAGTTTATACTTTATAAAAATGTTGCCAGCGTAGCCTCGAGAATCCTGCCAACTAAACCTAGACGAATAGTGACAGTGTCAGTGTTACAAAATAGAAGTACAAACTCATGTCTTTTAAAAAACTTATCAGGGAGGGTCCGTATTAATAAAAGTCTTAATACAAAGCTCGGCATTTCAGCCGAGTCTGGCTTTTAAAAGCCGGGATAAAAATTCGAGCTAGCTTCCATGCTCGGATAATCTGGGATCAAATGCAGTTGGAGGGGGGAGATAGTCGGGTCAGGCGCGGATCCAGAAATTTTCAAAGGGGGGGGCCTACCTCGGGCGACGACCGGGGGTGGGGTAGCGAGCAATCAATTTCATGTAAAAATTTTTAGCGTGCTGAAACGCTGAAAGATATTGGTATTTTCCTGGTCGCGGGGGTTTGCGGGCGGCAGCCCCCAGAAGCTACAGCTTTTTTAGAATTTTGGAATACAAGCTACACTCAGCGGCGGACCGTGACCTCCAAAAAGGGGGGGGATACGGCATATACTTTTTACCTTATTTTACCTTTTTACTACGTTCTTAAGCTGCGTTACTACTCTGCACTGCTGCGTCGTGATGTTTTCAAGAGACAGTGGTGTATATACATAGAAAAAAATTTCGGTGGCCGGGGGAGGATGACTGGAATTTTTCGTAATGGGGTGAAATGTACATTTTAGCAAGTTTATATATTTTAGCAAGTTTATATATGTAACACTTACAAAATGCCTTAAAAATTCAAAATCACTAAATCACAAAGTTGTAGGGGTCTGGGGGCGGCAGCCCCCAGAAAAAATGGAGATTTTTGTAAACTTAAGTCGAATTTGGTTAACTAGAGACGTGTCAGAATTTTTTTAGGATAATTAAAACAAAAGATGGGAACGTCACATCAGACAGTGTATTAGACAAGTAAATGCAGTAAATTTTCTTTTGCTACTGGCAAAAGGGGGGATATATCCCCTATATCCCCCCCACCGTCCGCCCTTGGCTACACTTGTTGAGAAAAAAGTGCATATGTGGGTGTTTGGGGCCGGCAGCCCCAGAAGCTAGAGCTTTTTCAGAATTTTGAAATACAATTTGTATTGATAATGTAAATTTAAGCTACATTTGTCAAGAAACCAGCGCATATGCCATGCGGATTGCGGGGGTCTGGGAGGGCGGCAGCCTCCAGAAGCTAGAGATTTTTTTAAATTTTGAAATAATATGGGCCTTGAAAAAGCAATTTTTGGAACGTTTAAAAGAAACTAAAGGGATTTCGGAGGTTCATGTTGGGTCGCTCCCAGACGGATTTTCGTTTGCGTCCACCGAATGCGGCCAAACAACTAAATTTTTTATTCCGGGGCTGCCGCCATCAGGCCCCTGCAACTCTTAAAAACTGAAATTTTTTTGCGTTAGCATTAACAAAAATTGCAACCCATTGCACAAAAAGAGCTGCCTAGAAACCTTTTATTTAGTGCACATTTAGAGCTAAAGCTAAAGCTAGGCTAGGCACAATGCAGCCATATACAGTACATTGCAAAAAAATTTCCAATTCGTTACTGGTAACGAACATTCGTTACCAGAAAAAGACGAAGCTTCGTCCAAAAGGACCAAGGTTTGTTCTAAAAGACAAAACTGGGTCCAAAAAGACGAACGGAACGTTTGTCCAAAAAGACAAAGCTTCGTTACCAAAAAAAGACGAAGGTTTGTCCAAAAGGACCAAGTTTTGTCCTAAAAGACGAAGCTTGGTCCAAAAAGACGAACGTTTGTCCAAAAAGACAAAGCTAGTATGTATGTATGCTATATGCTAGCTGTATGTATGCATGAACCTTTACGACAGATAATAACAATGAGAACTACGTTAAAAAGTTCTGGGGGTCTGGGGGCGACAGCCCCTAGGAAATTTTTTGGATATTTGGGCTAAATTTGATGAATTGGGAACGTATATATAGGAAAATTCTTAGAGGGGGCCCTCTTTGTCAAAGGGGGGGGGCCAGACCCAAAGAAGGGGGGCGGGGCCCACGCCCCCCCCCTGGATCCGCCACTGAGTCGGGTGCAACTGAGGCGGGGGGGAATTCAAACTGATATTTTTTGAAAAGACGTTTTTATAGGTTTTCGCATGCGCTGAGTTCATTTTTAGCACTTTCCAAGCGAAAAAACGTTAATTTATACTTTTTCGAAAAAATCATTTTTTTGTCGAAAATCATTGTTTTTTGACATATTGGGGCTAATCATCGAAAATTATGATTTTTTTAATGCAACTGGACAGCAGCCACTATTTGAGGGCTCCATACAAAAAAACTAGGTCCTGCTTTCATTTTTTGCAGGAGTACACCATCCTGAAGTTTGGACACCTGATTCCTCCGAAATGATCGCTAATGGGGTTTTTTTCAAACTCTCACTGGATGAAAGAGCTGCGGCCAATTTTAAAACTTTCATACCATTTCCACCAAATTGAGACTCCTCTATTCGACTATAATAAACTTGGAGCCGTAGCATTTGCTGGGACGCCAGTCTGGCCTGGCTTTTTTCCCGTCATTTTGACACCCGTCGGGAAAAAAGCCACTTTTTTTATTAGAGTTGTTGGGCTTAAATATATCGTTTTTGATCAAACAATGCAACCTGGTGCACACCATGAAAACTATCACGCCTTTGCTTTGTTTTGACGTTATAAAAACCGTGGTTCATTGTATTTATAGTTGCGAAAATAATGGTTTTTGAAAAGCTATCGAAAATTTCA